>VHZZ01015308.1:14168-32140 GCA_009801015.1 Silene noctiflora
TCTTGGGAGGGATTCTATGCTTGAATCCTTGTTCTTCCATTGTTGGAGAGCTCAAGAACTAACAAGAAGGAGAACTTGTTAGTGCCCATTATTCCGAAAGAATCAATGTAAGAGAAACGTTTTTTTTCTCCTTATTCTATTTTGTTTGCATGCATAAGATCATATTTATTTTATGACTAAAATAAATTTTTATATATTCTGGATATATAAATCCTTTTGAGATTAATGAATCCCAACAGTCTCGTCATAGGTTATATTGTCATTTGACAGGTAGCATTCGACCGAGTGCCGCTTACACAGTCGAGTACTGCTCTACACGTTTGAGTGCAGCCTACACGGTCGAGTACTACTCCATGTTCTACTTACTCGGTCCCCTGAACTCGCTACTAGGTCTCATGTAAGTTACACTTGGTTCACCGAACAACTATGCTTTACTCCCGAGTGGTCTCTCCTCAAGCCTAAGGGTCCTCTCACGCTTCTCAAGGTTCCTTAATTGATCTCCAAAATATCCGGGTATTACAAGGAGGTTAGGGTTTTGGTGAGAATGAGTGGAAAATTCTGAAATTGAAGCATAAATACCAAGGCCCATTACACAAGGCCCACGCGAGAAAAGCAGTCCTGAGCCCGTACACTCGGTCGAGTGCTCGGTGACACTCGGTCGAGTGCTCGGTGATACTCGGTAGAGTGCACCAGCCACTCAGCCGAATGACCACTTTTAGGACTTGGTACTATTCCCAGAGAGCACTCGCCCAGTACACACGGTCGTGTAAAGCTACACTCGGTTGAGTACTCAGCTGTACTCGGTCGAGTGCACTACTAGAATTTATGGGGTATTACATTGAGGTTGTTCTTCGAGTTTTTATATTTGTCCTTAATGTAGCCCAATTGTCATGCATCCTTTCAACTATACATTAATTACCAAACATATAGAACTTAAAAACATGCGTTTTTACCAAATTATCCAAAGTAAACAAATTAAACAAAGCATAAACTAATACTCCCTCCTAGTTTGAGTGTTCCTCCATCTTTCCTATTTGAGCTTAGTTTGATGTTCCTCCCTATTTTCTTATTTGAAGGCTTTTGTGTGGTCCAAATTTAATTTCATGTGGGGTAGTATAATTTGTGTGGTCCAAATTCACTTTCTTAATCCTTGTGCTTAAAAGAAAAGTGTGGAACATGTAAACTAGGAGGGAGTATGCAATATCAAAACTTCAACTGAAATTTATACCTCAGTAGATAAGATGAATGACTTGCTATATTAACCTGCAAATTGAATTGAAATTTAAGGGAAAACTCTAGATAATGAACTATGAAGTAGGAGATAAATGAGGAATGATGGAGATGAAAGATTAAAGAGGGAAAAATGGCGATGAAGGAGATGGAGGAATGAAGTAAGAAGATGGAAGCAGAGAAGGTTAAGAGCGTTGAAGATGTCTAATGGGTTGAAGTGAAGTGTAGATGACCTTTAAAATTGAATCTTTTTTTTTTAAGAAATGACAGGTGAGAATGTTTATAAGAAAAAATAAATTTAATTGAAATTTAGTGGAAAAACCCTAGATAATGAAGTAGGAGATAAATGAGAAATGATGGAGATGAAGGATTAAAGAGGAAAAAAGGGCGATGAAGGAATGAAGTAAGAAGATGGAAGCAGAGAAGGTTAAACGCCGTTTTTTTTTAATTGGTAGCATTTAACAATTTTTATTTTAAAGGTACCAAAATGACAAAAAATTTATTACTCGTGGGGTTTGACAAAAGCCTTATAGATGTTGTCTTTGAAAAAATCCCTTAATTATAACATACAACATAAAGTTGTACTTAAGTCCGTTATGAGAAAAGTGGCAAATTGCTCTCAAACGTTTGCCCATATGTGTTATTAAACCCTATAACTTTTAAAAGGAACAACTTATCCTAAAATGTTTATCTTAATGTGCAATTAAGTCCACTTACCTGTTTCCGTCAATTTTATCACTGGAAAATTGTGACGTGGCACCGGAACAAAAACTATCTTAATTTAATTAAAAGCAAAAAACATTCTAAAAGAACCTTACGTGCTAAAAAATAAGACTAATTGACTTTTTTTCTATGTTCTCTTAGCATGTTCTCTTGGCAAATTACTAGCGAACATCATTGTTTGTCACCTCTACTTATCAATTAAATCGGGTTAAGTTTAGAATGGACCAAGTCGGGTCGAGTCAGGTTGGGTTTTAAATCGGGTTATGGATCGGGTTGAGTCATGACTCATGCCGGGTTGTGGGAAGAATCGGGTTATAGGTTGGGTCTAGTCGAGTCATGGTTCGGTTCATACAATTTTGGGGTGCATCGGTTTCAGTTTAACCTCGGCCAACTCTATATCAAAGGGAGGGAGTATTAGCTAAAAGGAAGCACAAATTCTAAGTTTATAGACTATACATCAGATGTAGTTGTAGATACCGAAATTTTATCTTTTGGTATTTATGATATCTTTAATTTCGAGATAATTTTATCTAAATATTGTGATAATATTTAGATATTCTAGAATATTATTGTAGCTTGCCCTCCAAGCCATCTCCACTATAATTATACACATAAATTCAAGTATGCTCAGAAAAAATGGATATATGCTCAATAACTAAAAAGGTGAGGTAATACATGAGGATATTTTTTTCTCACAAATTCTCATTAGTGATTATCGTCAAAAGCTTATAACGTTTGTGAAACTATAAATGAGAGAGAGATTGTGAGGTCCTAACAAAATTATTAAAAAGGAAATATCACAGTAAGTTGTATGGTAGACCAACCTCACAATTGACAACCCCACGTCCCCACATAGGAATATGAAAAGGTGAAGTAACTCCCAACTACTTGAGTTAAAGCTATTTAGTAGGTTGACTATGTATCTAATCAAATGAAAAAGTAGAAAAAAACATGGCTAAGCAAAACCCACAAAATGAGTCATAAATCAGGGAAAATACAAGAGCAGTCCATCTTTTTTATCCTACTACTAGTCTACTAGTAGTGGATTTCCACCTCTTTTGAAGAGTACACACAAACAACACGAGGGACTTGCAAATCTAAACACTGATAAGTACATTAAGTACTCCTATTTATACTTGTTTTCTGACATGGTTTAAAGGTTTTAGCAGTTAATAGTTACTTATATTAAATGGAAAAAAAAGGTAAAGTCAGACAAGTAAAGCAACGGTAACTATGGGTTTTGGCAGTTACTTGAAGGGTAACCTGGGAATTTTGAAAAAACCAACGGAAACTTCACATTGGAAGTGCAGTGGGTGTCACTTGCTTATAAAGCTTTACTATTTACAAATTAAAAAGTTGCAACTTCTACATATCACTCTCTCTTGTTTTTCAGTACCCTCTTTAATTCTTCTCAACAATTCTACACTTGTTTTATTTCAACCAATAGTGTCACACATTTTCAACTTTCTTTGACTTTAATTTCAATCTCTTTAATTAAATATTTGATTTGATGCATTTATTTGTGTAGTTTCTGTTGATTCATTGATTTAGAAATAAGCAAGTAAATTAAGTAAGAAATGGAGGTTGTAAAACATGAGGAGATAAGTCATCCAGCAATGGATCAACTTCAAGGTTTAGAGTATTGCATTGACTCCAATCCTTCTTGGGGTATTCTAATTTCTCTATCTTGTCATTTTTCAATTACTAGTCTCCATGTAATAAGACTGCGTACATCTCAACCTCGATTATTGGTGGTTTTGTTGTAACAGGGGAAGCTGTTGCAATGGGATTCCAGCATTACATATTGTCATTAGGAACTGCTGTCATGATTCCAACATTCCTTGTTCCTTTAATGGGTGGAAATGATGTGAGTTACTCTATTTATTATTCACTTATTTCCTTCTTTATAATACTTCTGGTTTCTTTGTATAGAGCACTCCCTCCATCTCAATCATTTCTTTACTTTAGATTAAAATACACCTCGAATGTAAATATAAAAGGTAAATAAATGACAGAGGAGCGTAGAGTTATGTATGCAACATTGCAGCTTATGAAGTACATTTCGAACTGAAATATTAGAAGCCTTAATCTGAAAATAAAAATTGAAAACATTTTTCTCAAGCACAACTGATAGAAAAAAGTGCGGAATATAGGAATAGACTTAGGGTGCTAATGTGCTATACAGATTCTTGTTTATCCGATTAGTCTGTAGTATTATTCGAAATATATATTTTTTTTCGGTTTAAATCATTTATGTACCTATCTATTTAGGAATATTTTTAGTGTATATAACTACAATTTCCTTGTTGTTTATGACTTTTGAGATACTCTTAGTCAACCACATTATTCATCGGGCATTTGGGCCTACCAATTTTGCTCCCGGTATCTCAAGAAATGACTGATTCTATTGTCTTCACAATGTGTACACATCTTCACCTCCCTAAATTGTTGCATTAATTAAGAAGCAGTAAAGCTTTAGTTTTGATCCTACATGTAAACTACTGAGATAGAGATATTCGGCACAAGTGCATATCAAGGCCGATTGCTAGCTAACGCGTTAGATGATGTATAACAAATCCAGGGTGACAAAGCAAGAGTAGTGCAAACACTGCTATTTGTACAAGGGATAAATACACTACTACAAACGCTATTCGGTACCCGTTTACCAACAGTGATTGGAGCCTCATATGCTTATATGGTCCCTATAATATCCATCATCAACGACTCATCTTTCACTACACTTGATCCTTCTCAGGTTGTTTAATCTTTACCTTTTCATTTCTTCCTATATAAGATTTCACATTTTCTCCTTTTCTAATAAATAACTTAACTTTAGTTCCATGTACAATGAAAAAGGCTGATTATGACCCACCACTTGTCTCATCAACTTTTTGTAAAGCAACTAGCTTAAGATACTAACTTAACCATGAATATTCTCATTCATGCTACTTTTTATGACTAAGACTACTGTACAAGATGATATTTTTTTTACTTTAAATCTTAGCTTGTTGGGTAATGTTAATAGACATAGGCCTACAAAAGTTATCCTGCAAAGGGACTTTTGAAAAAGTTGAGTCCAATGGCTAAGACTTTTTCATCATAGCTTAGTCACTACTATAGGTTAGTGTAGTAACAATATGATTGATACCTAATTCCACTTTTACCATATATGATCCATAGCTGATATGATTAATAAATTGTTTTTAACAGAAATTTAATAGCACAATGCGAGCAATTCAAGGGGCCCTAATTGTGGCATCAAGTGTGCAAATCATCCTCGGATACAGCCAACTCTGGGCTATTTGTTCAAGGTTGAAACATCCATCTGCGACTGCTACTCACTATTATTCTCAATTCCGTTGTATTTATATTCCTCGTCGACTACATTTGTCACACTATGGAATAGTTGTTCTCAACTTCTTGTTTTTACATTTGATTATTTGGCCAAGACTCAAAATGGAACTATATAAATGAATGAGACCTATTTCACCTCGACACGACAAATGTTACAGCCACTAATGAGGTCCAAGTGTATTAAAACGTATCGTGTATGAGTGTCGAGCACATAATAGACTGAGTATGATTGCATAACTTGTGAAAAATCATTATCCTGAAATGCTGAAAATGTTCATGGACTGTATGGCAGGTTTTTCAGTCCAATGGGAATGGTTCCGGTTATATCGCTAGTGGGTTTTGGCCTGCTTGATAGGGGATTCCCTGTGGTGAGTGTAATCCCTTTAATGTACATTTCACCAAAACAGAATTTATCCTCAATCTCTCTTTTCAGTTTTAATCCTTGGTATTTTCTTTTGTTTTTCTGATTCACAGGTGGGACGATGCGTCGAAATTGGTGTCCCTATGCTCATCCTCTTCGTTATCTTTTCTCAGGTAGGCTCTTGCAAATAATCTTAAGCGATTAGAAGCCAAAATTTCTTTCACTCCTAGTGGATTTTATAAATTTTAAGGGATTCAAGTATAGATCATGATATTAAATATCGGTGTCGTCCTCATCATGACAACCTTAACAAATTGACTACTGTGTCATCATCCTCCTAATTGTAAAAAGCATTTATAGAGTAACAGTGGCTTCCAAGACTTTACGTTTAAGATCGTCTCACATAAAAAGATTAGGAACTTTAGGAAGTATATTAACTTGCTTTTGTTCTTCTTGGCTAGTATCTGAAACATTTTCAGATAAAGACATTGCCAATGCTCGAGAGATTCGCTCTTCTTTTCTCCATAGCGGTGATATGGGCTTATGCACACCTTCTGACAGCCAGTGGAGCGTACAAACACCGTCCTGAGATAACTCAAATGAATTGTCGAACCGACAGAGCCAACCTTATTTCTACTGCACCATGGTAAGGCGATGACAAGAATCATAGCTACCCAATGTTAATGTAAAAGTGACTAATCAGTAATCACATGTGACTAAAAGTTGAAAACTAGGAATGTGATTCTAAAACTTGTAATGCTATAAGTATCATAGCCAATTATGAGCATTTGCGTTCCATCTCTAAAATTTCCTTCAATATATACTCCCTCCAGGATAAAGATCCCATACCCTTTACAATGGGGTGCACCTTCTTTTGATGCTGGTCATGCTTTCGGAATGATGGCCGCTGTTTTAGTCTCCCTAATTGAGGTATGATATTACATACATACTTGGCTAGTCTATTAAAGCATAACCTGAAAATGGCAATATCTTTATCTGAAAATGGCAATATTTTTGATTTCTGCCGTTTACTAGTCAACCGGAGCTTTCAAAGCAGCAGCTCGACTAGCAAGCGCAACTCCACCTCCTGCTCATGTTCTGAGTCGTGGAATCGGTTGGCAGGTTTGTAATCCGTTTTTATTAACAGTTTCTTTAGCTCAATGGAGTAGCATTACTGAGAGTCTGAAACTATTGATGGTTGACAGGGTATTGGGATCTTACTCAGTGGACTCTTTGGAACACTAAGTGGTTCTGCTGTGTCAATGTCAGTATTTACATACATGTCGTGGTTTTCCTACTGCTACAGTATTCAATTTACCTGAACCTAACTTAATTATTTGTTTGATCTACAACAGAGAAAATGTCGGCCTTCTTGGGAGCACTCGTGTAGGAAGTCGTAGAGTTATCCAAATCTCTGCGGGTTTTATGATCTTTTTCTCAATGTTAGGTAATGCCTAACTACATTTTCAACCCTCTCGGCATCAAAATCTGAGCCGATCTGTCAGGTCACCGATTCGCCGACTTTTTGACGGGTCCATACTGGCTATTAACAGTTATTGACTGATGCACTTGCAGGAAAATTCGGGGCTTTGTTTGCTTCGATACCCTTTACTATCTTTGCAGCTGTGTACTGTGTTTTTTTCGGCCTTGTGGGTGAGCATCAATCTGTGATACTATGAGTTCATTCTTTGTTTTCTAGCTTGTCTGATTTGTGGATGTTACTTAATTCCAGGTTCAGTCGGGTTATCATTCTTGCAATTCACAAATATGAACTCAATGAGAAATCTCTTCATAACTGGTGTTGCCATGTTCCTTGGTCTGTCCATCCCTAATTATTTTCGGGAGTACTCTACAGCTGCTCGACATGGGCCTTCTCATACTAGGGCTGGATGGGTGAGAATATTACTACTGCAATACCATCTACTACGTTAGGTCCACAGTTATATTACAGTTATTAGCAGAAATTGAGTTTGGTGATGTCTGTATATTGCAGTTTAACGATTTCATAAACACCATCTTCTCGTCTTCACCGGCGGTGGCTTTAATAGTGGCGGTTCTACTCGACAACACTCTTGACTATAAGGACAGTGCCAAAGACAGAGGGATGCCATGGTGGGTAAAATTCCGAACGTTCAAAGGAGATAGCAGAAATGAAGAGTTCTACACCCTCCCCTTCAACCTCAACAGGTTTTTCCCTCCATCGTGATAAGGGACGGTGTATTGTTGAAGATGATCACAATACTGGTGATGAAGAGGGAGGATGGAAATATGATGACATCAATGAGTAAAATCCAATTCTGCTCTTTGGACTTAAACCCTCAAGTCAAATGATCTATGTATTTCTTCAACTCGTTATTTCGGGTTCTATTTAATAAAATATTCATTCATTCTATGATTCAATCTACACTGGTTGAACTCTTGCCTACAAAGTCTATATTGTGCTACAAGCTAAGGGGCTTTCATGAAGCAGATGCAGCTATGACACAAGAAAAAGAACAGAAGAATACGAAAACACAAATTAACAATGAAACTCAACCGATCCACAACCGTTGTAATTCGCCAAGATTAGTTAAAATCTAAATGACCAAAGCAACATAAACAATTGACGCCCTTACAGTTAAAACATATTAAGACTCGCTATGATTTGAATTATATCATTCAATAAATGAACTCAGCTGCATTTACAACAAATTTTGTGGTTGGTCATTTTGAATAATGACAGAAGATCAAAACTGTGCTACCAAAGATACGAAAAACTTATTCAAGCATGGTACAGTTACTTACAGAGAAACTAAGACACCCGACACACTCCAGCAAGGACTTCTCTTTAAAGGGACTTATGGGTCTGAAAGCTAGCGAGTCCTGCACATGCATTCAGGACTTCTAGGTAGCCGATAAATGCTTTGCCCGTAACGTCTCACATGAACCCTTTGTCCTTCTTTAATCATTTTAATTACTCTCTCCTGGAATCTGTTCCATGGCAATGTTCCATTTTCAGACAAGATTGCGGAAAGCCTTTTCTTGTTTGGACGCAATGTAGGGGCATAGCCTCCACCAAAATATGTACGAAATCCTAACACTTGGGAAGATAACTGGCTTCCAGAGTCGGTCATGGCAAATACATCAGCTGTTGCACATGCTATAAAATCCAGTGCAGCTAGCTGCCGGAAATAATAATGAACCATCAATTGCCATGTAAAAGAATAATTCAGCATTGCTAGAATAAGAAGTTAGTCCAAACGTGATCTAGGTTACTCAAGAGTCAGGTACGGGTGTCAGAAAAGGGTACTAGAACGAGCATATAGGTGCAGGGACACATCTTTAAATCAATAATAACTAGGAGTATAAATTTGGATTTTAGAATTTTTTATGTGAAATTGAGAAATGTTTGGTGAAGAAGGCTAATGTTGAAACCATTAGTGTCTTCATAGAACTGTACTAGAATGAGAATAAGGGTACTTGAGCCTTCCTCTACTTATATTACACTGGCCTACAAATTTAGCGTCCAAGTGGCAAGGGAGTGGATATAAAGAGTCAACATAGAATCATGAAACAGCTTACCTGAGACGAGTAATTTCTAAAAGGTTCAAGTTCATTGGATGATAGAAGATCTTCTTTGGTTACTAAATTTGGATAAAGGCTGGTGAATGGTATCATCCGTAACTTCCCACCATATAGGTGAGAACTAGCAAGATATATGTACGTTTCACGCTTTAAGCCAAGCCCAGCAAGGAGAAGACCAGTTTCCTCTGGGGTTAAGGGACATCTTCCAGCGATTCTTAACTCCTCTGGAGAGACAGGCCTAAAGACACCATAAAATTTACAGTGTATCAAATTTATTAGCAGAGCATTTCAAGACACAAAGGACATATATATTCGAAGAGCTAGTCTAATTACGTACTTTGCACTCTTAAGTCGTTGGAGGAGTAATGGGAAATGAGCTTCTCGATAAGCTTGTAGTTCTCTCCTCTCATTCTCCCCGCCACCAAATTCACAAAGAGAATACGCCACCATATCCACTTCAAATCTCAAGTGTAGAGCAAGATATTTGGATGAAATTTTATTTTCATCTGGCCTTTTTGAATCTACCTCTGGCATAAAGTCTCCAAGCAATTCCTTGTCCAGCATATTTCGAGAGGGATCAAATTTCCTTATTCGTCTGACTAATACTGATCCAACTTTTTGAATTTTTGGCACAAACTTCAAAGAATGAAAGTTGCATTTGCATCTCAATTTCTGCAATAAAATGACATAGTATGTCAAATGGAGTTCTGATCACTTGATTAGAAGTATAGATAGAGAGCACCGTTGATCAGCAATCTAAAGGGAATAGATCAAATGCAAGAGGCCAGCGTAGCAGAAAAAAATAGTCCCCGTTTGCCAGTACAAAATAGTTTTAGAACTTTCTGAAGTCACTAAATGACTCCTTGGAATTTAATGATTTGTAACTTCTCCTTTCTCTATAACTACCTAAAAACGCAACTAGCCCTTTTTTTTCACAATTGTTATTACTTCTCTCTTCCTCGATCAAGTTCAAGTTCATCGCGTATTTTTACAATAAGCATCTTTTAAATGTAACGGAAATGTTGAAATCATTATATGATGTTTTTCACTGAAACTTCTAGGAAAAAAACATAACAGGCTCTGTACCTGAAGGTGCGGAGGTAATGGATCGAAACCAAGACGGTTTCCGTATCCAAGAAGATGAACAACACCGTTTCTCAAAAGGGGAGGAAGTACAACGTTGGAATAATCAATTGGTTTTGCCTCCTTCTCAAGATGTGCATCAGTGATCTGAAAAGCGTGCAAGCATTGATCAAACATATAAGTGACATGATGGAAAAATGGTGATGAGATCTGCATCAATAATCAAAAGTTGTACTGAGGAAGCAACTCACTAGACTACCAATAGCTTCCAGGTCTAATGACTTAAATTGGGAGGGCAGTTCCTTGACAATGGCTATTTCATTCGTCAACGAGTTGATGAAATGCTCCACCTGATAAATGTCGCCAAACTGGCTGCAGCATTGATTATTAGTTCGTGAATCGTGAGCATGTCAAAATAAGCCTTTAAGCATCTATAAATACAAGTTTTTGTAAAGCAAAGAAAGTCATGATGCGGAGTTCTGATGGGATCTGGTGCGTTACTGCTGGTATGATCGCACCCTTGAAAAGTTTTTGTAAAGCAGTGTTCTAGTATCTTGGTAAATTGAGAAAGTGGTCAAAAAAAATAATAGTATAATGGTAGGTCCACAAGTTGTGACACAACCCTCAATATTGCAATGGGAATATCAAAGGCCCTGATGCAGTGTCTACACTCTACAAATGCCTAACACTGGCATAATCTAAATCGGCAGAGAATCTCACATGTGAGACAAACCCATGTCCTTATGTATTCTTCGTTTAATTATAGGGTTAATGGGTTAGTCTCAAAGGTAAGACCGTCTCATATAAGTTGCTGTGCAAAAGCAGAGTCTGAAGGTTGAATACATAAAGCGACAAACAATTTCCATATCAGCACATTCCACATTTCCACACCTTGGATCCTTCCAGACACTGCTGTAGAGAAACCTCGGGACAACTAGAGTTGCATTAAGCATGTATGCCACAGCAACAGCATTGCAGACCTGTAGACATCAACAGCTATTCATCAGGTTCCTTGATTTTCAAAAGAATCTGAACATGCAGACAATTCTATTTTTTGTTTTGATCAACTGTTGAGCCACCTATCTGAAACTGTAGGTCAAGCAAAATAGGTACTATAATGCTGCAGGAATAATGTTTGATCTCAACTTCCATTACGTAACAGGTCAAACTTAATAGTGTGCTACTTAAATGCAAAAATCCACTTGAATAAAAGGGGTTGAGTAGCACTTGATAAGCATCTAAAAGTCTTTCCATGGCACATTGTTCAGCAAATAAACTGACCATGAGTGACTAAACTGTGAAGTTCAAGAGAAGTGTTTTCTAACCCAAACACATGGTTTGATTCAGAAAGCCTTTCTAAAAGGGACTTGCAAGTGATGCTAAGCTGCCTCTTCAGACTCTTATCCTTTGTTTTAAAGGGGAAAGGAGGGGAGGAAAAGGAAGAGGAACCATTCCCTTGCTAGGAAAACAAAATGGGTGGGAAGGAAAAGGAGGAGGGAAATTGATGGATCCATTTTCCCTTTTTACGAGGTAATTAAAATCCCTTCAACATGAAGGCTTGGAGGGAAAACACCAAAGCTCCTTTCTCCTCCCTTTCCCACCTAAAAGTGAATGCACACACTGTTAATATGACGTTCTGACTTATGCTTGATTTCAGTGATTCTTGACGCTTCAAACAGATTTTTAGTGTCAACGGCTACGCACATTCTTTAAAAGCTAGACAAAAGTCTATTTAGTTTGCGAAAGCTATATATTCAGAACAACAAGCTCATATTTCAAAAGCAGTCAGAAGGCACAGATAATTCAATGGCTGTGCCACATGTGAAGGAAGCTAGCTAGAGGATAATTGCAACACAGATTATCATTTATTTTGCCAAAGAATTGACTACCGATGGTCAAGTAGGGTGCAGATAACCCAGGACTGGTGAAAATGATTTCTTCTTTGCTTCTAGATCCTGTTAAAGAAGGAAAAAAGATTGAAAGTGAGATCCATGAATCCCTTACCGCAACTCGTTGTTGATTGAGACCACCATTAGCACTAACGAGGATGTAACCGTTGCTCTTTTTAGGAATTCCTGTAACAAGAGAAGGAACAAGAGGAATTAGTTTAGGCGTAAAGAATGCATAAGAATTTCAATTATTGTTCAGATCAACTGATCAAGTGCAAATTACTTAATTTAATACCTAGCTTTGAGTAATTAAATTATTGAAAAATGTTGCTAATCTTTACTGTTTGCTTTAAATGGAAATAATGAAACAAGTAAGTTAGAGTAGACACATGCAATCACCTGGATCTTTTAAAGTTTGCTTGTCAGCACAGGGTTTCCACTTTGCTGCTCGTGAAGATGGTTCATCCCACGCATTATTTGAGGCTAGTTCAAACTCTTTCTGGCAAACCAATATGGTTTTTATTAACATACTTTAACTAGAAATACACACAGAAGAACACAAAAGGAATGTAAGCAATGTAAACAGTTAACAGTTTTAGTATAGGTAACCTCAGCAAGAGAAGCCGAAGCCAAATTGAGAAGACGGCTATACATCAATACTGAAGAACTTCCATTATTTGAAGGAACCCCTCGATCACCCTTTCATGATGAACAGATAAAAAATCACAGTAAGTCCATCAACAGCTTCCCACTGAAAAATGTACAGAGACTTACCCCTCTTCTAACAACACAAAGGTTGTTTCCAAATGACTAATAAAGAAAATTGCATCAAGAATTGCATCGAATGCCTACTACTTCACAACTAAATGAACTCCAACCAGATTAGTGACTTCCTAATCTAGAACCAAAGAATAGTGAGTCTTTGGCTCCATTGCAAACGCAGCAAGGACTGAAACTGACAAAAAATCATGTTGTTAAAATCAAACACAATTCAACAATAGAAAAGCGACTCTGCACAATGTCCGAGGATGATGAAGATGGATGTATCATAGTTACTCCTCAATTCATGAACATGTATGAATAATGCATACGTGTTTAGACAACCAAACCCGAAGGCTAGCTTAACGTTAGACAACCAAATCCCTGCTCACTTTACAACACTAATCCATAATTGTACTGAATCAGAAATCAATTTTCCAATTTAATACCTTGTTCGTATTTGTTTCTAAAACTGAAATTTTGCGGAAACTCAAGGAATCAAAATCAGCAAACATGATGGAATCCAACCAAAAGAAGAACCCGAGCAACGCAATAGTAAAACAAATAGGCCTTAAATTCTTGTTAACCCAATTCTGCCTCTTGCCACCATAAACACCCTTACAAGCACTATGCTTATTGTTACTCCTCAAACAACCCAACAAAATTTTTTTGCTCAAATGATAAACTTTTTCTGACATTCCCCTTCTTCTAGAAGGATCATTATTAGCAGAAATACTCTCTAAATACTTAATTTGACACTCTCTCATCCCGAATATGAAATCAATATTGGCTGGATGAGGACCCGGTGTCTTCGGAGATCCCATTCTCCCCATCAAAATTCAATTATTTCTCCTTACAAACTCTTACACCCCAACTTTTGCTTCACAACAAATTCTTAGTTGGGTTTTTATTCTCTCCCCTTTTATTCCTTTTTCTTTCTAGAATCGCGAAGTTTACAAACAAATTCTTTACCATTTCAGCAGTAAGGTGTTCATATTTAATGTTGGCTGAATAAAATAACAATAAGAATCAGTCAAATTAGACGAAGCGAAAGCATCAAGCTCAACATATTGCCTTTGAATTTCAATTTCTAGATTACAAATACACATCAAAGTGAGCAAAGCTATAATTCAAAGTGAAGTTAACCAAGTAGGTAGCATGACAATGATATTTATGTGAGTAAAAATTAAGCAATATAGTACTCCGTATGCAATTAAATTAAATACAGTACACATGTCATGAATTCTGATACATTCAAACATTCACATTAAAATAGTGAATGCAGAAATTAATTAATTTGGTAATAAGCTTAACAATCACCATCATAGAAAGATTTCGTTACTCACCAAACTCCAACCATTGTTGTTGATCAAGGTTAATTCGAGGGATTTGATGGTCCATTTCGATATTAATTGCGGCGAATGCGAGGCGAGAGAGATAGTTAAAAGAAGCAAGCCCTAAAAATTTGATCAATTTTGAAATCTCGTTAACAAGTCGGTAGCCAAAAATTAGGGTTAGAAGACTAACAAATTTGATGAAAAACGAAAAAATGACAAGTTCGGTAGTTGGGGTGGGACCTACCAAACAAACCCAAGAATTTGGCGGGAATACAAGAAAATGTGGTCGGAATTTGTGTGCAAAGAAAGAGTCCTTTATCTGCCTTTGGATTTCCATTTTTACAATAACAAAAAATTCATGTAATAATCCATTTATTTTGTTTATTCTTTTTGTATAGATCAGCTCTCTGATTTGTTGGTGAGTTAGATTAGAATCATGAGATTGTACTTATGTTATCCAAATTTGAAACTAACACAAAAATAAGTTCATGATTTGTGACACTCAGAGACAAAACATGGATATAAGGAAAACGGATGTGAAGCAAAGACAATGAGTTAGTTCAAAAATAACTAAGAATAAAGCGATGAAAGACCCTTATCACCTCTAAAAGTGTGAAATTTAAGTGTTTCATAGAAAGTCTTTTGATTTTATTCAAATTAAAGGTATAAGGTTTACTTTCTTAACTCTCCAAGAACATGTATTACGTACTTTAATCAGGAAAAAAAAAGGGTTATTTAATGAGAATAATTCAACCTAAGTCTCCCCTTCCCAATTTAATTCAACCTATTGATTAACTCTTATTAATCTGATATTTCCTACCATTTAACTTGCTTTGATCTCGTCCCATATTTGATCTGTTAGTACCGGTTACCCAACAGGTCATGATATAGTCCCACTTGTTTTCTATTTTTTTTGTTTCCTTTACGTTTTCTCCATTGTCCACCTCCTTCATTCTTCCTGATACATTAACAAGTATTTTGTTTTCATTTTACTGCAATTATCTTTCTTTTATTCATCCTAATGAACAAGGGTTTCCCTAAAACAGGACAGAAATCAATGTATTGAAACAAAAATTTACAAGACAAACACAAATTAAAAGTTGCAGAAATACAAATTAATTGAAAATCATATTGGTCCTTCATTCGGGCGGATTTGTGGGACAAGAAAGAAGCAGCAAGAAGATCGTCAGATTTGTGGATTTTTAATGTTTTACATGATGGTTGTCGGTTGTAAGTTGTGCTGTCGATGTTGGAGAATGGTGCAAGAAGCCAGGAGCAGGTGGTCGATTTATGGTGACGAAATCGGTGGATGAAGATGGTGACATGAGGACAGCGAGCTACGCCAGAGAGGAGAAGTCGGTGCTGCTTGCATCGTGGGCGAAGTTGGTGTTGACGGAGTCCGGCATAGTGGTGATAGTTGGACGAAAGCAGAGGTGAGATCCGCTCAGCAATCGGGTTTTCGGTCAGAGGTGGTGTCGGGTTAGGCAGAGATGGTTGTAGTGCGTGATGGACGAAGGTGAGGTGTAGGAGGGTTGGGATATTGGCGACAGTAGGTGATGTGGTGGGTGGTGGTGGTGGCGACAGTTGGATTTTGGTGGTGGTGGTGTTAACAATGGTTGGATGGTAAGAAGCTACGGGATAAAATAAGTTGTTTAACCGGTTTAATACAAAGGGTGACCTGTTTAACAGTTTCCCTGCCAAAGTATCAAAATAAGTTAAATAATATGAAAGATCAAATTAATATGGGAAAATCAATAAGTTAGATTAAATAGGGAATATTGTCATTAAATAACCAAAAAAAAAAAAATAGTGAGACATGATCTTTCAAAAAGAAGATCATGCGAGCACTTGACAACATGGTGCAATCGTCTAATGCGTAGGGAATAGAAGTCGCGTTCATGGAGAACAAAATGTGAGTACCTTTTAAAAGCACGCATCATGTCCTACAATCAACACAAAATTTGATTTTAAGAAAATAAACTTCTATATCACTTACCCTTCACGTAACTAAGTATGAGTAATCTTCTCTATCGAGTTTTTTTGGGTACATGAGAAAATAAATTATATGATCAAGAAAATTATGTTTAACTTGTCTATTTTGCTAATCACGTACGCTTACTTAATAATTTTTAAAACATAATTTATATGCGAACCGGAAGATTTGACTAACTCGAAACTACGTAATTATGGTTGTATATATCTTTAGTTGGAATATTCTTTTGAGCAACCTTTTTTTTGTTTGCAGTTTGGCAATGATCTATTTGTAGAAAATAAAGGACAAACTTTTATGCGGAAGCGATTGAATCATTGTGTTAGTTAACTGCCCACTTCAATTACTTAGCACAAAACAATACTAATTAAAGGAAGTACAAGACCAAACTATTC
Source organism: Silene noctiflora (assembly GCA_009801015.1). Classification (NCBI taxonomy): domain Eukaryota; kingdom Viridiplantae; phylum Streptophyta; class Magnoliopsida; order Caryophyllales; family Caryophyllaceae; genus Silene; species Silene noctiflora. The sequence continues at coordinate 30,854 of VHZZ01015308.1, forward strand.
TAACAAAAGACAAGGTTAGACTCTCACAGTAAATGACATTTACAAAGCGGATATAACCAAAAAAAAAAACAAGACTCAACCAACCCAGTAGGACGACGATAATAAAATACAGTTCTAGTCTAATCCTTATAGACTCTCAGAGCACTATTGAAAAATGGGGTCATAGCGATGGTATTTTTCCGACGGACACATAATCGTAGCAGAAGTAAAATTGCGACAGCTTAGAATTGAATTGCAATGAATTTTCACCTCCGCGACGAATAATCCTGTTGTTGCTATGAAAAATTCATCGCAATGTAAAAATGTCAAGGTCTCGCTTTGAAAGTCGTCAATGGTGGGTAAAGCTGCGACGAAATTTCCATTCCTCCCAAACAAAACCGTTGCGTATTTTAAGGGAGTGCGACGGATTTCCGTTGCAAGCCGACTTTATATCCCCACATCAGAATCGATTTGGGGATATGTAACACCCCTATACTCCGAGGCACCTTACCAAGGACTACCTCCGAATACAAGGATGTTACCATCTCGGTTTCCTGAGGCAGTGAACATCATAGTAACCATAATAAAACATTAAAAATAAATATAACTTTAAGTGATTACAAAACTCTCCATAAATCGGAGTACAAAATCCAAACAAGAACAAAAGTGATAACTAAACAAGTCTGCGAAAACTAAGACAAAACTCGTGAAGACTCCACCCTGCTAACCCCGCCACATAGTCAACAGTCATCATCGTCAGTACCTGCTAAACCAACTGCTCACCATCCCCGAATGGATCACCACCGTTTTTAAAACAAATACAGGGTCAGTCAACTGAACAACTATATACAGTAAGCAATGTAAACAAACGGAACAAATATCACACCGCCACCATCACCACACCACACACCACACATCAATTAACCGACTACACACCGAAGTGTGTAGCTCTACCAGTGGGGACCGCAGCCACACCACCTAACCACCCACAATACCCAAGTCCCTTAATGTGAACATCCCTCCAACGCAGGAGGCGAACAATGGGGGTGAGACCACCTGTGACACCCCGCTATTTAGCGACACTTAATTAATATGCGGAAGCGAATTAAACAACGGAAATACGGGATTTTTAAAACATTTTAAAGTCTAAAAGCGAGGCATCAATAAAACTGGAACGTAAAACGAGCGATAGTTAAGTTATACAATCCGAATAAGTAGAAATAGTGATGGGGAAAAGATATCCCTCGAATAACAAGTTTGATAAGCATAAATAAGGTAGTCTGCTAAGCGAAACTATGGCCTAGGATA
>VHZZ01015310.1:12102-23210 GCA_009801015.1 Silene noctiflora
GCATGGCCATGCATGACCCAATCCAACTTTCACTTAGCTTTGTGTTCTCGATAATTGCTCTTATTGTCGGGAATTAGCTAATCAAAGCTATATTTTCTACAAAACACATTAAAAGCATACAAAAAAAACTAGAACACGATATTAGCTCAAATGAACACTAGTAAAAGTGCAAAAAACAAGTAAAACTGAGCTAAGATGAGGAGTATAATCCTATATAAAATATACTTATCAACAGGTAACCCACCCCTGCCGATGTCAGACCGCAACATTGGACATCAAAATCCCCGCTCAACGCAACGAGCGAACCCAAGCTCTTTAAGGTGCACATCCCCCTTGTGACGTGAGTCACAAAAGGCGAACAAGGGGGTGAAACCATCTCCCGACATGGCTCACAATATCCAATCGTAACTCCATAACCATTATCACCCAATGATAAACAACATACTACAATGAACATGGAATCACATCAACTATCATCTGTAATTAACCACATAATTGTACTGATTAGGGAAACCCTACCTTATTCTCAAACACCAAAATAAATAGCGCAATAACGGTCTAGAACTACTCTTCTACGAAATCGTCACCTAAATCAATGATACAATACAATTACCATACAATTATATAACAATTACCCTCAACCCAAATTTGGGTTAAACAATACATAAAAGGGTAGGTAGCGGAGATCGAGACTTACTAAAATTGCTACAAGAAGGAGAAAATCCGAACAATCAACAACACCAACCTTGCTTAGATGATGATTAAAATGATTAGGGAGGGTTTTCAGAAAGTGTTTAGGTTATAAAATGACATTTTAAGTGTAATCAGAATATTAATAACCTCTTTAATCGTTTTAATCTAAACCGCGCAAAACACGACTCCAAATCGGACACTCAGTCGAGTTACCAACGTACTCGACAGAGTACGCCCTACTCGACCGAGTGTAACCGAGTGTAACTTATACTCGGTCGAGTGACACCAAAACAGTAGCCTGACTAAAAAATCAGAAACATCCAATAACTCCACTCGATCGACAGCTTACTCGAACGAGTACCCGAAGCCCAGAAACGTGTAGTATTGCAGTTACCTTTTTGCACTTCTAATCTTCCAAAGTCTCGTCAATCTCGTAGCAATCCGCTTTTCGGGTCTTCGTGGTTGCTTCCTAAACAACAATTTCAAAGAAATCAAGTTAATTATCTTAATCCTAGAAAGACGGAATTTAGAGAAGTTGAGAAAGGATTAGACTTTATTACTTGGAAAGATAGAGAGCGAGAAAATAGTGAGAATGACGCGAAAATGGGACGGTTTGGTGGAAAAATGGGAGAGTTATGCAAGTTTTAAACTCTCAAGTGAAAATGGTGTTCAATGGAGGTTTGAGATGAGAGATTTTAGATTTTTATTAATGAGGAAGAAGAAATGGAAGGGTTTTTCCACGTAAAAGAGATCATAAATGGGCCTAACATGACCATACTTGGTCCAACAAGCAAAGTGACTCGGTTTCTACTCAAAATTGATGTAAAACCCGTCTCTTAGTTCATTTGGGCAAGACGGTCCCAAAGTTTACAAACTTACATAAAAATGCTATTTTTATAAAAACAAGTTTTAAAATGTAAATATATAGAAAATAAAATAGCTAATTAATTATAATTTTCAAAGCGGGAATTTCGCGGGTGTTTTCATAACAACTTAATAATGGAAGGTAAAACCCTAAAACAATAAACCTAGTAAAACCCTAAAACAGTATACCCAATAAAACTCTAAAACAATATAACTCAAATCAAAATTAAAGATTCAAATTAACGTACGGGCTAAAGAGAGCAACCATAAAATCTCCAACCCAGATCTACACCATGCTTCACTGTTCTCATAACCGCGGGAATGTTGTGTTTGCACAACACATTTTTCGTGACAGAAGTTGTCCATGATTTTAATGAAGAAGACGAAGTACTCATTACTCAACTAATTTGAAGAACAAGGGAGGAGTAAATTGGGGAGCACGAAGAAAATAGAGAGAGAGAGAGAGAGAGAGAGAGAGAGAGAGAGAGAGAGAGAGAGAGAGAGAGAGTAAACTGAAGAATTGAAGAAATGAAGAAATGAAGAAGAAGAAGAAGAAACAAAAATTGAAGAAATGATAATGTAAGATATGAGAATTAAACAGGAAAAAAAGAATGAATAATGGGGCCTACATGGTCACCTGTTTAGAAACCGGTACTAACAAGTCAAAAATGGGATTGGTCTATTACAAGTTAAATGAGGTCAAAGACGAGATTATTGTCAGTTAAACGTTAGGATAGATTGATATGAGAAGATATGGCATAGGATGGACTATTTCCATGAAAAAACCTTTTTTTTTTTTTTCCGAATTTATATATCCTTTATTATTGTCCTTTAAGGTTCTACTCCCTTTCTCCCGGTAAATAGTTTACACTTTCCTATTTTTGGTTTAACAATCAATAATTTGCACTTTCTTTTTTTAATAAATAAATCAATCCATGTGAGTGGGGACCATTACATTCCCTCAACATTTCAAGTAGCTTTTGATTTTTTTTAATAATTATAAACTCATTTCTCTTTCCTTACCTTACTAACGTATATAAAGTAATTGTAAACTATTGACCGACACAGAGGGAGTATTCATTAATTAATCTTCTATTATTAATAACATGATTAACTTAACTATATAATACTTAATTAAGCTTTACTTAAACTGACTTGAGTAAACTTAAATAAACCTAATTAAAATTTTGTCTTTATAATCTAGGACTTTCATTAACGGGCAACAATGAGTATAAAAATCTGAATCCGAATCGATCAAAAATATCAAAAATGATATCCAATCGAAGACCCAATATAGTACCTGAATGGTACTCGAAATCTAATAAAATTCGAATCAAACCGAAATAAAATCGAATTCGATATACCTGAATCTGCGTGCATATGAACCTATATTAGCTGAATCGATTTTAAAAAGTTATTTTCTCATAAAGACATACCCATTTTTGGAGCTTTGTAATCGATTGTTTACTTAGTAATTGTATAGATTAGACTTGATTCATAACTCGATGACAAATGACAAAAACCAGTTAAGAAGGCTAAACGGAATCGAACAGAAACCGTCTAAGATAAACCCGAATAAAACTGATTTGAAACCGAACTAAATGACTTAGACCTCGTTTGGTTGATACGGGAATTAAATTGATGTGTTAATTTGCAATGCACTGGAGTTTAATTCCTACATTAAAATTCACGGGAATTACAATAATCCGTTTGATTGTCATGTTGGAGTTCTATTTTCCTAGGAATTTTCAATGATCATGAGGGGAGTAGATAGTTAAATTCCCCCATCATGTAGGAGTTGGAAATTCCTAGGAATTTTAAACTCCCCCATTTTATAAAAAATGGGGTAACCAAACAACCTCTAAAAATCCCAATTTATGGGATTTTATAATTCCCATTAATTGAGTGAGCAACCAAACGAGACCTTATTTGGAATGTCAAACAAAATCCAACCTATCTTAACCACAAATGGGAACAATTTACAACACCCAAACTAGCCTCTTGGCTCGCTAAAATGTTGCTCATATCCATTGTAATCCAATCTCACAAATCCTTGTTTAGGACGAAGAAAATCGTCTTAAATCTTAAGATGTGGCAAATAGATACCAAATTACATGATAAATAAGCTAGGACATTCAAAAGTTTTGTCCCATTACCACATATTAATATTTGGATCCGTTTGAATGTTTAATTTGAAGTTACCTTGGCCCCTGGTAGTGGTTTGTGGGGGGTAGAAAGTTGGAAGAGAAACCCTTGTCTGTAGGGAGTATAATCTGAAGAAGAGTGGATGTGTCAACTGTCAACCCCATAAACATAAACAAGACACGGTGTAGCCAAGTAGTGTAGGGTCCGTCCCTTGTCTTCCTTCGATTTTGAATTTTCTTGATTTTCTACCCCGCTGAGGCGCAGACGCTCCTTCTCTTTCTCTTTAACAATTTCATAAATTCATCCCCCATCTTCCAACAAATCCCCCTTTCACTTCAATTGCAAATATTAAATTAAGGGAAATCAATATCTTCTGCTCCTTATAATTACTCATTTAGATAAATATATTACTCCCTATTATTAATATTAATTAATATATTATACCACTCCTACTTTCACCTAATATACCAAACTAGTAAGACTAATTACTTCAAACTTCAAACCCCTTCCTTCAAGGTACTCTTTTTTCAAGCTTTTTCTTAATTATTATTATTATTCTGCATTTCCATTTTTTTTACATACTTTTTTTAATTGTCTCATACTCTCATCCATCATATTTATGGTTTTTTTCCAGTTATTTTCCTGTAATTATTTTGTTGTTTTTCATCTTGTTTTTGCTGTCTAATTACTGCTTATCATGTGTTTCTATTAAAACGTGTACCCCATTAATGATAATGATAAAAAATAAAAATAAAAAGTTGAATTCTTTGATGCTGTGGATTTTATCGTTCTACAATGTACTTACTCCCTCCTTCCCGATCATTTGTTTACCAAACCAAATGGGTTTGCTGTCTTGTTTTCTCACCTCATACCTTAACCATAACCATGAGGTCGGGGGTTCCATCCTGTCAATGGGAATGGAGTACTCTTTGGCCAGCCTAATACCTCTTCGTGAGAGCACACACGGCGAGGGAATTATACATTGTTGACGACGGTGAATAACCGGGTTTACACCCAAAAAAAATCATTTGTCTACCCTTTTCTTTTTACTTTTTTTTTTTTTTTTTAAAAAATCTTCGCCCTACTTAACGGAAAGCTTATAGATAGATATGAGTTTGTTAAGATCACAGATAATTGAGACGGAGGGAGTACAAATCATTAATGTTAATGTGTAAGTGCAATTATAAGCTCAAGGAATGTCGTTATGTTTCAGGCGTCTAAACCGCCGGTTGTCCATTCTTGAGGTGTCGTGAGTTTGTATCGATATCAAGTTTTTCCAAGTCACTTGCTTCTCATGGCTAATGCTGATGAACGACAATAAGATTGATATGGGTTTTCCACCTGATTGATTAATTGATTGATTGATTGATTATGCTCCATACGAGATACTCTCATAGTGAATTTTGAGTTTTTAATAGTATATGACACTTAATATTGGAACTTCAGTTTATAACTTAGTGAAAATGTTTTTCCAGGCAAGGAAGGTTCATTCTGTTGGATTTTCCTTAAAACAAAGGGGTGAGTTGTATGCTTTTGTGTTTAGGATGAAAGTATGATTTGATTTCTTCAGCGAGTCAGAGCATCTTTTATTTTTTATATCAATTTCCGTAAAACAAAGGAAGGTTCATTCTGTTGGATTTTCCGATTGTTAATGGTAAATTGGTACTCCGTAATTGCTAATGCATCACCACCAATGAGTTGTTGACCAGAGTTGCCTACATACATATTTATTCTTGTGAGATGACAGAATTGCCTATATACATGTTAGCATGCTTTCTGTGTTCGTCATTGTATGATGCGCCATGTTATTGTTAATGGGAATTTCGTGTAAACAAACATGCAGCAAGAGCCCCTTTTGGCTGTGTACAATGTGGGACGTTTTTGTTTACAAGAATGTTCCATCCAAACTCTTCTAGTAATTTTTTCTGAACAAAGTTGCCTATATAAATGTTTTTTTCTTCTTTCAAACTTGTCATCAAAATGAGTTGAACTAAGCTCTGCTGTGGTAATCAATGACGACATTGTTCAGCTTATTGGTGATTAGCAAAGGAGACGAGTAGTTGAGTACTTTTATGTGCTTTGAGATTGTAACGTTTTTTCTATTGGCTGTAACATATATCTTTAGTGTTCAGTCTACTCATTCTGCGTAGAAGATGGCAACTGGAAATCCATACTTCGAAGATGTCAGAGCAAAGCCCGAAGTTATCGATCCTCCATCAAGTGACGAGATGACAGATGTTCTTGAAAATGTGGTTGATCCTGCACAAAGTGCTGTAAAACCTAATTTAACTGTTTCAAGTAGTGTCCACGAACTGCTGGAATGCCCTGTATGCTTAACTGCTATGTACCCTCCAATCCACCAGGTTCGGTGATGGCTACTTCTTGTACAGTACTTGCCTATCTTTGTGGATTTACGTTTGTATCTTAAGTCTATCTACCAGTTGCTTTGAATGTCATTCGACTCTTGCTTCTAAAACTCTCAATTGTAGTTTTACAAGTCTGGTTCATGATGGTTTCTATAATTTTATGTCTCCAGTAGCCCTCGTCATAGAAAAACATCTGCACCTGTTTAGTAATTCACTTGGAAGTTTAGAAGGTAATATTTCAATATTCCAAGTGTATTCACGTTTGATACACAAGAGTATGAGTAAATCGTTTTTCCTTCATGGTTCAATTCTGGATTGGGGCGGTTAATTAATTATATAGCCTGGTACATCTGTCTGCAATGTGCTTGTCTTCTCTTCATTTTTCGACTTTTAGATCAAGTTTTTAAAGTTGTACTCTTCCATCTTTGTTGCAGTGTTCAAATGGCCACACCATATGTGCTAGCTGCAAGCCAAGAGTTCATAACCGGTGCCCAACTTGCAGACATGAACTCGGTAATATCAGATGCCTTGCCCTGGAAAAGGTTGCTGCGTCCCTTGATTTTCCTTGCAAATATCAAAGTTTTGGGTGCTCAGGGATATATCCCTACTACAGCAAACTGAAGCATGAATCCCAATGCGCTTTTAGACCCTACAACTGTCCTTATGCCGGATCAGAATGCACTGTCATGGGTGACATTCCAGATTTGGTGTCCCACCTTAAGGATGACCATAAAGTTGACATGCACGAGGGAAGTACATTCAATCATCGTTATGTGAAGTCAAATCCTCACGAGGTCGAAAATGCCACATGGATGCTCACGGTAAGCTTTTTGGTAATTTTAGAGAGATGGAACCAGTTTTTGACTCAACTTTCATTAAAGATTATCTGGAAACAATCTCTATCTATATAAACAACCTCTGTGCTGTTATCACAAGGTAGAGTTAAGCTCGTGTATACCTGACCCCCTTCCCTGCCATTTGTGGGATTCCTAAAGGCACAGGGTCCAGGGAACAAGGTTGCCTATTATTCTGGTTTTGTAATTTTTTTTTTTTTTTTTGCGATATAGGTTTTCAGTTGCTTTGGGCAGTACTTTTGTCTTCATTTTGAAGCATTCCAACTGGGGATGGCTCCTGTATATATAGCTTTCTTACGATTCATGGGTGACGACAACGAGGCAAAAAATTACAGTTACAGCCTGGAGGTTGGAGGAAACGGAAGAAAGCTAACATGGCACGGGGTTCCAAGAAGCATCAGGGATAGCCATCGTAAGGTGCGCGACAGCTTTGATGGTCTCATCATTCAAAGAAATATGGCTCTTTTCTTTTCAGGCGGTGATAGGAAGGAATTGAAACTTAGGGTAACCGGTAGAATTTGGAAGGAATGATTAGAAGCCGCTCTTTTGATGTACGTTGAGCATGTAGGAAGCAAACACCTCTTTGCCGATGCATGCATCCAATCATAAGAAAAAAAATGTTTTGGCGCTCGGTTCCTGAAGAATGTTTGTCGGAAATGATGAATATGATGAGTCATGGTTGCGTCTTGGTGTAGCCTTTGGTTGTAATCACGTGTAAGGTGAAAGTTGATGAATGAAAGCAGCGTAGTAGAGTAAATATAGTCACTGACTCACTGTGAAAGCACTCTACATTTTGTTGTCGGCTCATTTATCTAGTGTCAGTAACTCCGTAGTAGATTAATCATAAAACTTAATTCTTCTTTTTAAAAAAAGTCATGCACACATGGGCCATGAATTTTATATAACTGTAAAATGTGGCAAGCAGTGGACTATTGGAGGGTTACAAAGGTGAATGAATGTTCCAATACTATGATGATTGAATGTAATAACATGTGGACTATAACCTGTCGATTTAAAGGACTGTTGCAACGAGGTGGCCGGCACCGGAGTAAAGGTGCAATTATCTCAAGGATAGCACATTAGCAATGCTGGTTTATTTTTAATATTTAGTAATTGGCTTACCCAAGATGTCTTAGTTTAGTAGTTAAGACGGAGGTATTGTGGATAATAGGTCACAGGTTTGAATTTTCCTCCTCTATTGTATATTTGTAATACGACTAATTGCGCGGTTGGTTTATACAAAGATAATGGATTTAAGAGGAAAAAAAAAGTGTTGACACAAATTTTGACTCAACAGTAATTCCCTTTCGGAAAATGCACACTTTGCCCAAAATATTCAATTTTTTTATCCGGAAAACTTTAAGAAAGTGACGACTAAACACAGAAAGAGCACGAGCACATTGGAACTCCATTCCGCCTTCGACTGCAACCCTAATTCTACCCTAGCCAATTCGTTAATTTCCGTCATCAACTCCAACTGAAAGACTCATCTAACTATAAGTAAAACCCTTGTCAATTCGTCTTCCACTTTATTTCTCTTCGTCAGCAAACTTACATGATATAAAATACTCCGTTCCCTCCTTATTTCCCTTAGGCTCTGTTCTTTCTGGCTTTTTAGAGCTGAACTGAATGAAGTTGAGTTGAACTAAACTAAGCTGAGCTAAACTGAATGAAGCTGAGCTGAACTGAATTGAACTGAATCGAATCGAGTTGAATTGAACTGAAATAATATTAATATTAATATTATTAAATATAATAATAATAATGACTATTATTGTTGTTGTTGTTCTTCTTCTTCTTCTTCTTTTTCTATTATTATTATTATTATTATTATTATTATTATTATTATTATTATTATAACTATTATTAATATTATTATTATAATAATAAGAAAAAGAACATTACTAATAATAATATTAATACGGGTAATTATACTAATTTGAGTGATTAACTAGGTAGCCACCACGAACCACGGTCCACCATCAATCCTAAATTAGGTGAAATAATTGAGCACCGATTTGCTAGATTGTTGTTCAAAGTCTAGCCATGTATCATCTTAATTTGAGTGATTAGGTAGCCATATCACGAACCACCAACAATCCTAATTAAATTAATTAAAGAAATAATAATTGACAGGCCCTAATTTCATCGTTAACAAACAAATAAAATTTGATTGATTAATTAAAACTCAACAAATAATATTAATAATTGATAAACAAGTAAATTAATTTATTAATTGGTAAGTTAGAATCCATCTTGTAATTAAATTTTAAGTCATTTGAGCAATTAAATTAAGTTTAAGGGAAAATATTGATTTAAGAGTTCATTTAGTTTAATTTTGGGTGAAAATGGTACAAAATAGAACGTTTATGAAAAACAGTATGTGAAAGAGTAAAGTTCGTATATGAAAAAACAATCAGGTATTAATAATAGTAATATTAAAATTAACATTAACAATGTTATTAATAATATTAGGGTTATTTTATAGGAATAATCCAAACTATGTCTCCTCTTCCCATATTAATCCAAACTATACTTTAACTCAGAATAATCTAAACTATGCCCTCATTTTTCTCACAATGCACCGGATAACCTACTGCCTGTTAATCAGGTCACATTTAAAAAAAAAAAAAAAACTAAAATCCTTAAACTCTCATCCAGTCTTCTCCTTACTTCCTACATCACTTCAACTTCTTCATCACATGAACATTTACACTCATCTTTTGAATCTTCTTATTATTCATCGTAAAATTGGTGTCGCATCTACCCAAATTTGAGCAAATATTATAATGAGCAGTATCTAAAATACAAAAACTACACCTTAACACATGAAACAAAGACTAAGTGTAGGCTAACCAATACATCGAAAATTAACAATTCAACTAATCAATGACCCCTTACTCTCAACAATTCATCAATTATTCTCAACAATTCATCACTGACTACTCAAGTTCAAACGCCAAAAATATACTCCCCATGGACGCCAAGCTTTCTAAGCTATCACCGAACTCATTAACCAGTACCACATCTACCATTGTATTTTGATTTGGAGGTTATCGTCGTCCTCATAGATGCAATTTAATTAATCAACTCCCAGATCTAAATTCTCAATCCCCTAAACTAAACCGCTGCTACTTGTAATGGTGGAATGGTGGTGAATGCGGTTGTGCAACCACAACCAATCACCATACTTAAAGTGGACAAAGACGAAAATAAAAGTGACAAAGGCTTGGGTAAATGGAGGTGGTTGAAGCGAATGATGGGTTGCATAGAGGCGATCGACGGGTGGCAGTGCGACAACCGGTGGTGGTGTATTAGCGACATTTACCTCCGTCGTCTTCCTTCACCAACCACCACTTACCATGGTCACACCTCCGAGCCCTCAGTCCGGAGAGGGTGATGTTGTAGTGTGGATGAGGGAATTTTTCATATTGTTTAAGTTGGGTGTGAGATTGTGGGAATGTGTGRTTATTTTTATTTTGGTTTTTAGTTTTGTTGATTATAATTATTGTCATAGCCATGAAATCATCAGGTCATTTTTAACCTGATATTACAAGTCAAAATTGGCCAAGTCTATTTAGAGACAAGAACATCTAAAGTTGGGTTTATTATTAGTTAAAGTGTAGTTCGGATTAATATAAGAAGATAGAGCATAGTTTATATTATTCCCATAAAATAACCCATAATATTATTATTAATTCATATTAATATTCATATTAATAATAATATTTTTTTTGGGGGAAAGTTAAGTATATTTAATCCAGATGTTCAAAGTTGTACAATGAGGCCTATAATCATTTACATCAAAGAAGAAAACACAAAGGTCAAGAGAAATCTAAATATGCTCAAGCCAGTCCCTTTCATTTTGCTTAAAACTACCAGTGTTCCTGGCCATAAAACGATGCTTTACTTCAGTCAAAATTTGGTTTACCAGCATCTCAGGTCTTCGTATCATTTGACTGTGTTTAGCTTCATTCCTAACAATCCAAGTATAATACAGCAAGGCAACATGACAAGCAGCAACAAATTTATTTTGCATTTGAGTAACTCCTCTTCCCTTAGCAAACCAGAGAATCAGTTTTGAAACAGAGAACCTGATACCCAGCTTGTTTTGAAGTAAACTGCAACAATTCCTGAAGAAGAGGCTGTAACACCCCCATACTCCAAAGTGCCTTACCAAGGCTAC
>VHZZ01015355.1:32208-47427 GCA_009801015.1 Silene noctiflora
AAATATTAGAAAATAAATAAAATTACATCGTATAGAAATATTAGAAATTAAATAAATATATATGGCTAATTTAATGGCAAATAAAAACTGTACTCCAAAATATTGTTTCACTACTTGCTTTGCAGTTTGTACCTAGACATTTGACACTAAAAATTATAGTGACAATTGAGTCCCACCATTATCATAACAAAAGTTTTTTTCCCTAAATTTAGGAAACCAATAGAAAAAGCTTAAAAAAAAACTTAGCTTTTATATATAGGAGATATTATATAAGTAATTTTATAAAATTATTAAACTGTAAATACCGTGTATATAACGCACGAGGTCTAAACTAGTATTATACCGAACCGCAAACAATCGATTTCCCAACCCGTTGGTATAATTCCCATCTAATCTATACCTAACACTTTGAACCAAATTGAGGATTTTGAGAAGACTTAGACTTAACATACTTGGGAAGTTTTTTCATAAATTTTGATTTTTGACTATTCCATTACGTATTTGAAACAACGAATTAATTTGTTAGATACAGAAAAAAACAAATAAAGAAGGGAAAGGTGCAGTTTCCTTCGAAATGCAGTTCTAAGATAAACAACCTCAACCTGTGGATTGTGAATGACATATCTGCTTCCTTATCTGTCTTTATTTACATCCCCAATTTATTTATTTATTTATTTTTCTACCTCTTATACATTATTTTTGGTTCATATTATTTTGGTTGAAATCTGGTGGTGTAAAGTTGGACTCTTTTGTTCTGTAAGCTCATCATTCATCAACCCCACTACATTTCATTGAATTTTGTAAATAACCCATTTGTTATTTTCATTGATTTGATCTTGATTCTTTCGCTTTTGTGTTTACAGTGACTAATTATGGAGATCCATAAAGCAATTACTGATTCTGATGATAGAAGATTGAAGACTAAGTACAATAACGCTGTTTATGTCATTCAAAGAGCTCTTGCTCTTTACAAGTATGACATTTTCTGAAATCTATTTTGCCATACAATTGTCATTATGCTGATTTAGTTTTCTAGTGTTCGACATCGATTTAAAAGGGTATGTATTAGTGTTTTGTTGTTAGTTGAATGACATTCATCAGGGGTCATTGATCAAAGGCTACTAGATTTGGTTTTGTGTCTGTTGATGTTGCCATGACATATTGCTATCCCAATTGAGGTGTTCTGTTCTCGAGATGAGTATGCCTTAGATTCATTTCGGAGAGGTGATGGTTAAGTCTGGTTAATTTTGCATACCAAAATGAAGTATGGCCGCCTTGTGATGATGTTTATGGGAAATTAATGGTAGTTCTGAGAGGTTGTGGATGTGCGTTCAACATGGTAGGCAGTGCAGGTGTTACGATGAAAAAAAATATAGCCGAAACTTTTTGAATCATCAGATATTGTCTATTTGTCTGTTTCTTCTTACCTAGATCAAACCAGGACTCCCTCTCTTGCTAGTCAGTTTAAATGTAAGCACTTGAACTTTGTGGATGGTTGGCATTGCTCTTTGGAGTATAGTCAGTTTAAGTGTAGTCTTTGGATCCATTGGAAATCGAAAACTAAGCTATAAGCTGTACAGAAGTAAGTTTTATGATGATCTTTAAGCTAATGACGGCAGCAAAGTAACTCAATGATTGGCTTTTCTTGCCCATATAAAGAGCAGTGAACTACTGGCAGTATTGCATTATAACCAACTGGTAAACTGTCGGAGAACAAGATACAATATGCACTAAGGAACCGAGAAAGTATGCAAATAGTCACTGAGATTCTCTTCGAATATGATTTGACTAACTGAAGAATCACAATCTGTTTTTGTAGTAAGTTAGAAACGACACGGGAATTTTTTCTAGGATCAACAGTAGTTTAACACCTTTCTTTAGAGTGGCCATTTTAGCAGGACTCTGATGTTTCGTTCATGGTGAACTAAACCGAATCGTGCATTATTGGATGCACCCACGAAATGCATTGCTTTCTTTAGCTGATTTTTAAACCCGTAAGTTGTTCCTCACTGTTGCCTCAACGCACTCTCTTCAGCCACGAGAGTTTTTGACTGAAAAATATGCGGACTATGTTTGCTTTTTAAATTTTGTGACAGGCACCAAGTAGAAGTACACCAATTTGTTTCTTAAATTGCTTCATGAGGTCTCTATAATAATGTTCAGCATTTTCCCATTTTGTGTCTGAGTTTACTGACTTCAAGGGGTGCTACAATGCCCACCTTTGGTAATGTGGTAAAAACATACTTACTCTTGCGAAAATAACAGTGAATAACAAAAGGACAGATTCTTCTTTAAGTTCCCAATTTTGAAGTTAATTCTTTACCTTTTTTGACAATTCTTCTGATTTATTAGTTTGCATAGAAGAAGATGAATGTTGAGCAATTGTATGTTCTTGCTACCTTTGTCCTAAAAACATAGTCCCTCCCTTCAATCCACTCTTCTCCGCTCTCTTTTGGACATTATTCACAGTTAAGGAGAATTTTCAATATTCTCGACAATCTATGAGAGAAACTATATCCATGTGGAATCTTGTTTGATTCGTCTTTAGGAGTACATTATTAATATCAAACTTCTTTAATTTTTACTAACATATAATGAAAGATATAAAAGACATAAAATGCGCATTAACAAATGTGAAAAAGCAAAGGGGAAAAAATGGATTTGAATGGAGGGAAAATTTGACTTCTTGAACTTTAATTTTGACCATTAATTTGTGGCAAATGGATTCAGCTAAACTACTTCCGCTATACCAATAGGTTGTTTACACTTTTCAAAATCCCTATTGGGAAAGATAGAGAGTATAAAATAAATATTGTTGTTTAGTGTTTCGGTCATCATTTACTTTTGTGTTGAATATTCTTTCATAAATTCTTGAATCATAAAGGGTTCCAATTGTCATAAAACAATAGCCATTTATAGAATAGAATTAGGTGACTTTATTAAGGGGTCCTGTCATTACAAAATCTGTCTTGACCATGCTGCGTATTTGCATCTATTACAGTGTTTGTTTCATATCCACCTTATTCTTCACCGTGCTTCTAACTACTATATTACAATTATATTTACCAAATTCTTTTCATGGCAGAATTGAAGAGGTAGCTTTCAGTTTTAATGGCGGGAAGGATTCTACTGTAGGTTCTCATAACTAGAAAACAAACACGTTCATTTATTTTTGTGTTCTCAATGTTAATAGTGCGTTAATTTCAGGTGTTGTTACATCTACTCAGAGCTGGATACTATCTGCACATGAAGGAGCGAATGCGTTGTGATGAGGAACCGACCTATAATCAATGCAAGTTTCCAATAAGGACTATTTATTTTGAAAGCACTTCTGCATTTCCCGAAATCAATTCATTCACTTATGAAACAGCCGCCAAGTAAGAGTGGATTTTTTTCTCAGTAGTCAGTTTGTCTGCGTGATATTGGTTTACGTCTTTTCTTCCCAATTTCACTTTCTATTGCTGACACTTCATGTATTTCGTGAAGCATTTTGTTAATCTTTTTCACTTTTAAAATGAGCAGATATAATTTACAATTGGACATCATCTGTCAAGATTTCAAGTCTGGTCTGGAGGGATTACTAAAGACTAGTCCTATCAGAGCGATTTTTCTAGGCGTGCGAATAGGCGATCCTACTGCGGTATGTGATAACTGAATATTTTGTTTCGAAGCTTTCCCGTGTTTTTAAATATCAGTTATGTCGCCACTTCTGGACCGAGTGATCAAGGTTTGAAGGTTATTGTGACCGAATTATGAGGCAGCATCTGCTGCATTTTTAACTCAAAGACCGAAATTTAGGGTGTGACAACTGATACCGAGATTAAATTTCAAAACAAAATTTCATACCATGCTTTCAGCTTATGACTAGAAAATTATCAGGAACTGGTGTTTTGTATATAGCTTGTAATCAATGCTTCATTGTGGTATGTTATGTTGCAGGTTGGACAAGAGCTGTTCTCCCCTAGTTCTCCTGGATGGCCAGCTTTTATGAGAGTGAATCCCATCTTGGATTGGTCATACAGGTCTGTCTAGTTAAAGAATTTATAAGATAAACTTCTGATTACATATACAGTTTCCACTACCCTGTTTATTTACTGTGCAATGATGTTGTCTTCTAAGGATTGCCTGAAATCTTTGCTTTCTGATCATTGTTTCACTGTTGACAGAGATGTTTGGGCTTTCCTATTGAATTCAAAGGTTCCATACTGCAGTCTCTATGATCAAGGGTAATATTCTATTATTTCAAGATAACCATTATTGTATCCGAGAAGCAAAGAGTTATATTAACGCTTTTCCTCTTTGGACAGTTATACTTCCATTGGAAGTGTATATGATACAGTTCCAAATGAGTTGTTGTGCGATAATAACCCCCCGGGTGATAAAGTGGAATATAGGCCAGCATACATGCTTTCAGATGGACGATCAGAGAGAGCGGGGAGGGTAAAGAAATCTGCTCAGAGACTAGCCAATAATGTATCTCAGAGCAATGGCGTAAGCAACACGGAATCTCAACAAACTTGTATCCCAACAGCTTCAGTTATTGGTGTTGGGGATGAGATCCTGTGAGTCTTTTGTTTACTTAGTCTAACTGTGAGTATTAAGGCTGTTGCTCTTTTCTCTTTTTGATTTGACCTGATCCATGTAGTGATTTAGTTACCTGTGCAGTGTTTTATTTGTTCAGCTTTTATTATCGAATGATCTTTCCATAAATCTTCTGTTCACATGTGTGCGCTGTATTAGGTCGTATGGGATAATTATGTGTTGATTCAGAGCCAATTTGTGAAAGAACTTGTGTCAAGCATGATTTCCTGTTCCGTATAGTGAAGTTTGAGAATATGCTGTGTAACTGGGATCTTTTTGTAGCTTGTTAATGTGGGGGTTTTCACCTTTTTGCTAATAATTCTGAGGGATGAAGGGCATGGTGGTACCTCTTTACGAAGTATATTTATAAAGTGCACAGCCGCCTTACTCAATTAAGTCGCAATCCATTTTTGCTTCAGTTTTATTTGGTTTACGGTAAGGACAGTTTTCGCCGGAGATTTTAACATTTCTGCTAAATAGAGATTCGATGACCAAAGCAGGAACATAGAATAGGGGTTTTATGCCTCAATGATGCAGTGATTGCATTCTTTGTAGCTTAGTGCCTGCTAATCATGGAGCTATGTGTAGATGATGTTCAACCATATTTAATATCCAAGTTTATTGTTTAGCTTTGCCATGATCATTTAATTTTATGACGTCATTAACATTAGCATGTTTGATAGAGCAGGTTCGGCACAGTTGAAGATCTTGTGGGACCATCCTTGTGCAAAAAACTCCACTCTATTGGTTGGGCAGTAACTCAATTCAATGTTCTCCGCAGTGATGTAAGTATGCTCCTTTGAACTATAGAAATCCCCCCCCCCCCCCCCCCCCCCCCCCCATATCCTCACTCAAAAAAGTAAACAAAAAGTCCAAGTTGCACATGTGCATGCGAATTGATGGATAATTCTCATTCTTGCCTGATTGTTTGATTTTGGTCTGTTTAAACAATAAATGCGTTCATAATTGTAATTACCTGTACTCTACAGCTTCATTGTTACCTTTGTTGCCAATTAGTCAGTGCATGGATTTGTTTCTGTTTAATCTACATCCTCACTAATTGTTGCTTTCTTAATCTTAATAAATGCAGATAGATTCTGTTGCTGAAAGTGTTGAACGACAAAAATCAACTAATGAAATGGTAAACATATACATACTAGTGTTGACCGATTTACTGATAGCAAAGACATGAGATCATATATTAAAAGTTAGAACGATATATTTCTGGAGTGACTCTTCTATTTTAGGCTCACAAAATCTGAATATTCCTTACAGGTATTCATCTATGGTGGGATTGGTCCATTGCATTCAGATGCTACTCTTGCCGGTATCGCAAAAGCTTTTGGTGTCCGTCTGGTGAGTGGAATTACTTTCCAAGGAAACTTTTGGCTTTTCTGATGGAGGAATACACGTCAATGTTTCTCCATTTATTTTTTATTTAGGCTCCTGATGAAGAATTTGAAGAGTATCTTACAAATATCGTTGGCTATCAGTGCACTGGTGATCGAAATGAGGTTGATTATTTTCTATTACATTCCTTTGTCTAATTTCTGCGGTATCATACATGGCTTATAACTTTGTTGAAATTTGGAGAGCGTCAAACCTTGTTTGATTCAGTACCTTTGCTAGATTATAAACAAGAGAAACATCAAGTCCTCATGCAAAAAAGGAATTTGTTGTTATTTTCGGTACTAATTTTTAAATTATTCTCTCTGACTGTTTATTAATATACTGATATACTAAAAAAGCACAGAGCTAAAACTTCACTCATGTTGAATTTGTGACAAGGAATTGTGAACTATGTGAAGTTGACTGGAATGAGTTGTATTGAGTATTCATCCCATTGATTGGAATGGGTAGTATTGTGTATTCAAGCATTTTAAGTGATGAAACTTCAGGTTTTACTGTCCTTTTATCGAGTCCTGTTTGTTCTTGAAGTGTTTCTTATGCAATGTTCTTAATTCTTTGGCTGCTTGCTTCAGCATTCTGGTTTTGAACATTCGATAGATTGTCAGTGGAATAAAATAACAAATAATAGACATGATGCTCAACCTATACTTTCTGCCACATTAGACGGTCCTCATTGTGGTTCAAGCAGTCCTAAAATATAATTATAAGAACAAGGGCTACCAAAAGATTATTATTTTGGGCGATTTGTAGCTCGTAAATGATGTCAAGATGCGCTGATTAAAAACATCATCTGTAGATTTTTAACGACATAAATTTATGAATCATGCTCCTAGGTGGTGCTAGCAGTCCTAAAATATAATTATAAGAACAAGGGCTACCAAAAGATTATTATTTTAGGTGATTTGTAGCTCGTAAATGATGTCTCGTGTTTTTTGTGCACAGACGTTCGTGAATGTCTTAGAATAAATAGCAAGGCTTCTTGCACTCATCAACCATACCCTATGTTGCATAGTATATTAAAGTATACGTTCTATACTGTTTGGCATCGTGTCAACTGCTCTCACTTTTTTCTGCAGATGGCTCAACTGCCAGAAGGCATCACTGAACTGCTGCATCATGAAAAACTTCCAGTGCCGTTGGTATGTTGAGAACTGAACATTCTTGTATCATTTTTAAAAAAAAAAATAGTGAACCATTATTCTTTAGTCTTGATGTCTCTAGCCTACAATCTCACTGTTTGTTACAATCTCTAAGAAGGAATCCAGCTATTGACGGATGACTGAACATAAATTTTCTAGTCGTTGATTTCCAACCATTTTTGATAGTCTAGCTTTACCATTTCAAATAAGGAAAAGATGCATTATTTTTCAGCTGTTGGCTTAGCAATACAGTTTTCATTCTGGAGCACTGGCCTCCTAGTGTTTTCAATACAAGGGCAAGGTTCTGCTCATCTGACACCCTAACCTCATCATAGTGGGGAATAGATATGTAAAAGCCCGACTGACCCGACATGGTTAAATGTCGCGGAATCGTCCACTATTCGGTGCCGTGTAATCATCCTCTATTCGGTCGCTCGACCTTTGATCTATATTGACCCTACCTGTGTTCTGATGTGACCTGCATTGACCAGACCTGAACCCAACCCTTCCAACACATTTGACTGGAGTAGATGGGTGCCTTTGAGTTATTGCGGTAATGTTGTTTGTTGACTGTTGTTAATGGCTTTTAGTTTGCTTAGGAACTTATAAGTGAATTAAAATAGTTTCTCTGGAATGGACAAGATATCATTGTTGAGGGCTGCTTTACACTGACATGTTAAGAGATCTGGGCAATGTGAAATTGAGCCATTGGACGCCTTGTCACTGTACACAGCCATGCTTTCTCATTTTAACATGTTAAGATATCATTGTTGTGTGCTTGTTGGCACCTGCGCTGTTTTTCAACTGCTCATTGATATAGTTAAGTTAAACATTAGTGACCAGCCACCATTCAGCTCTTGGAAAGGACAGATTAGTACAGTTATTAAGCTCTCATGTGCAAACTTTAGCTAGCAAACGTGCAGCTTTCAATCATAAATGGATTGTTGCGTGTTTGCTCAAGCTTAGTTAATTGATTCAGCAAATTCCTTGCCTGCACGAGTTTTGTCTTTGACTCTTTCAATTGTAAAATAGACATATAATGGAGTTTGAAAGATTCAATTATAACTGACATTGCCTTAGATAATATAATCAAGTTTCTAGCTTTTTCAGGATCTTGTGTTTAATATGTATATTTTGTGGCAATGTTGGTAGGTCCAAGTGTCCAACGACAATGGTCTTCCGTCTTAATTCCTCCTTGTTTTACAATTCTAATGTTATGGATTTCAAGACTAGTGTGAAGAAGCTTATGACAATTTCTTGTGTAGATGAAATGTCAGAATGTTGTCATTCTTATGGCAACAAACCTTCCGGAGCTGGACCAAGAATGGGATTGCCTCATTGAGCTAGCAAGTTCTAATGGGCTTCTATTGTTGCCAAAACCTTTCTCTTCGAAGTATTTGACGACTTTACTTTCAGATGTATGTATCATAATTCTTATTCCTATTACTCCTGGTTTAATTCTGTTGCAATTATTGTTTATGCTACTCGGACTTAATTTCCTGTCGAGTACACTGGTTACATGGTCTTTTGCATAGAAGCTTAACATATCATTTGGCAAGAAACACGAATATATAAAAAAGGGGAAAAATTTTATTCGGACACAATTATTTTCAAAAACCACCTGTATTTGCTACCAAGACATGCCAGTGTGAGATATTTACATCTGAGTTTGTGTAAAACATAGGTTATGGTGAGGCTATGGTTTGGAATTGGAACATTGTTCCTATTTGAGAATATAGACTTTTGTCTTTTCCCGTTACTGTGTAGAACTAATCTAGTTACCTTTTGTTTTATACTACTAATATAGGTGGAAGTTGCTCAACCCTTATCTGCACTTCGAATCGAGTTCCCAGATTTGTCCATTGGTAAGGCTTGATCATACTTTTTGGGAGTACAGACCATAATTTTTCTTTACGGTTCATTACCCCGTTTTAGGATTCAGCCGTTGTTGCTGCTGCTATTGTTGACGTTTGTTGGTTTCTTATTAATTTGAAGGTTGTCACCGGAAATCGAGGCATGGGCAGCTAGTAATCACCCTAAAAGGGAAGGTGTGTGCATAATGTTTTCGGCAAGCATAATATTTGTTAGGCAGTTTAGGAGAAACAAAAATTGACATTATCGGGAATATCTGTTAATTTCAGGATGAAGCTAAAATAGAGTCGGCCACTGAAGCTCTATTCAAGAAGTTTAAGCCAGGGGCCTTTTCTGTGGGAAAATAAAAACACTAATTGAATCTACTCAGTTTCTCAAGGTACAGTCGTCCATTGTTTCATCTCATATCTAAAACTGTAATGATTATTGTTGGTCGATTTGGCCCCCGATGAAGCAAACTGAGATATAAAACCTACTTCAGAATTTTGAGAGCAAATGACTCTAATCAGGAAATAGAGGGGGATACTGTAAGAAATTAGGAAGACCAGTTTAGAAGCATTGTACACTACTACTGATTCTTTTCAGATGTTTTCAGTTGACTTACTGTTTTTTTGCTCTCTTATTTTCTCCTGAGAGAATAATTTTTGGGTATCAAAGATCATTGATGCTCAAACAAATTTCCATTTACTATTTCAGTATCCATCTCTTTTCCATTATCATATGATTAGAAATGATTTGTGGTTTTGAGCTTTTGGAATAAGAAGTTTAATGTCGGTTTTATACGCTTTCCCGCGCAAAAAC
Organism: Silene noctiflora; assembly: GCA_009801015.1. Lineage (NCBI taxonomy): Eukaryota > Viridiplantae > Streptophyta > Magnoliopsida > Caryophyllales > Caryophyllaceae > Silene > Silene noctiflora. Next base: position 42,012 of record VHZZ01015355.1, read on the forward strand.
TCAAATAAGATCATTGTATTATATATATATACCTTTTCTAATGACAACAAGGTTGCATCATACAATGATCTTAAAGTAGACCTATTGACTCTAGCAATCTCTAATTAAAATCTAAAAAAGTTTCAAGAAAATTGAAACAATTATACTCCCTCCTATTCACTGTTTTCTTCCCTATTTCCTTAAACGGATTATTCAGGTTTTCTTCCCCTTTCCTCTTTTGGTAACTTATACTCTTATTTTATTCCTCCCTCTCTCCTATCACCAAACCCCACCCAACTCTTTTACCTTTATTTTATTCATTTTTTAATGTTTATGGCCCACAATTTCTTATTTAACACCTAATTAATTACCCCTCTCTCCAATCTACAAACCCCACCAACCTCCTTTATCCATATTTTAATATATTCCTTAAGTATTGTGCCCAAAGGAAAGGGGAACAAAAGAGTGAATAGGAGGGAGTAGAAAATAGAGGAGGTATACCTCCTACCTCCTATAGTCCTATAGTTGTAGTAAGGAAGAAATAAACCGGAGAAATGAAGGATTAACTTGTATCTCACACGTGTTAATACGTCAATCTTCAACTCACATTTTTTTGTAATAGTTTTTTTTCTATGTTCTCACTTTTCTTTTTTCACATTTTCTCCAATAAAAGAATCCAATTCTTTGCCACAAGATATTTTTAGCAAATAATAATCATGAAATCCTCTATTTCGCCTTAACTGGAGATACATGCATGTGATTGATATTTGTTACGTAGTTATTTAAGGCACAAACCAACATATTAAAAAATAGAAGTCGATTTTGTTTTTTTACTGTGTTAAAATAAGTTACAAGGACATTATACCAGGCACAGAAATTCAAACTTGCAACGTAATGTATAGATACCTCCGTCTTAAGCACTGCATTAAGATATCCATTTATATTTTGAGGCTATAGTGGTATACAAACCGGGAAGTTATGCAGACTAATTTTGAGATGATGCCACAATTAAACAAAGTGAAACCCAGAAGCAAATCTAGAAAAGCTATACAGTTGAACTCGTTCTTAAGCATGTATAAAATCAAAAAGTCCTACTCCTGCCAAATTACGAATTACATTCCTCAACTGTAGAGTAATAGAATGAGTTTGAAATAAATCAGTAGCTCAAACCGAGTTGAAGTCCTAAGGCAGCATGAACCAGAAACAATGTCATGATTCCGCTACCTAAGATGCCATGTACATTCCTCAGTCCAGGATTTCCCTGTACAAACATTGGGCTAGCTAATGTCAGTATTCGATCATACGAACAAATGGAAGAAACCCCTAGATTAAGAAATCACCTCAAATAATGTTGGCAATATAGTTTGTGCTGTCAAAAGAGCAAGTCCGATTATACCAGTCACCGCATGAGGGCTGCACAGTCACAACCAAGTTTAGATCAGATGACTTGTAATGCAGCAACTGTAGACGGTAAACCTTAAAAAACAGACTCGATTCAAAAATTTTAACAAGGAACCACAAAGTTCCGAGTGACCCTACTCGTAAACACTGACAAAAATGACCTGAATAGAATAACATAATAGCAATGCATCTGCAATGGTAGAACCTGCAATGCTTCGAGCAAAATCGACCTAATTACATGTTGGCCCGGACAGTCTAGAAGAAGACAAAACCGAAAGACTAAGTTAATGTATACCTCTCAAAGATAGGCCTATCCGAAGTAAGCAAAGAAGTGACGCCACCAGTTGCTCCAAGAGCAAAGAAGAAGAACATCCCTCCTAACAACTTTGGGTGCAGGTCCTTGGCTTTTGCCTTCTCTTCCTGTCCATGCAAATTTTGATCGCATTAATCAAACATGAAAAAGTGTTAACACCAACAACCACATTATCCGCACCAATAACTCGAGTCACCCAGAACCGAAAATAGGATGACAGTCTAGCTGTTTTTATATACAAGTAGTCCATAGACCCCAAATACGGGAAGTAATCATATGGCAATTACTCATTGGACTGGAAAACATGTTGCATCATAGTAAGTCGAAGACATACCACGTTGTCGGAGAATTTGATGCGGAAACCAAGATAGGTGCCGTAGCCACCCATTGCAAATAGCACGACGGCCTACAATCCAATTAACTTGTTAACATTTAGTCTAATTATCAACAACTTGATCGCAAAAATAAAGAATGTCCTGATTACCATGTTGCCAGGATGACCCCAGTGGACAAGCCAATCTGGAAGGTTGAATGTCTTGACCAGGTCAGCAAATGGTCCAAACAGAGACCTTACAGTATCAGCTGCATAATCATAATTCATACATTTAGCACAAAACTAAGTTATACGGAATTACCAAGTATCGTAAAAACCAAGAATGGGGTAAGAATATAGAGTAGAAAATGATCAAGTACCTCCAGGAAGAGCGGCCAAAAGAATCAAAGAAAGAGGATTGAATGAATATAACAAGGTCTCTCTTTGCGAACCCACTTGTTCAATATTCCCATCTTCTACATTTCCAATATCATCATCATCTCTTGCAGTAACAATAAAGTGCTGATTCTGGTTGTTATTATGATCTAGAAAGCAACCAATGCTCTTTCTCTTGCTAATACTAACAATGCTACTAGATAGAGCATGAGGCTTAATAATGTCATTAACTTTCCTAATACTTGGAGTTAATGAAGATTGTTTAAATTTTAGTGCACTTGTGAAACTTGATGAAGTAAACGCAGTAACCATTGCTGCCATTTTTAATTTGTGTACTAAAAATGGTGGAAGTGTTGTGTTATAGATAGTGGGAGTGATGGGAGTGATGGGAGTGAGGAGAAACTAGGAATGGAGAATAAGTTGACACGCCACACGCTCTTTTTTGGCCTATTAAACCTCAAGATTGAAATACAACATCAGTCCACTCGATCTCCACGTTGTTCACAAATCACAATTTCCCAAAAGTGCATTTCATAGGTACGGAATATCAGACTGGGTTATTTCGGGTTTAGCGCAATTCGAGTCAAATTGGCCTCGACGACTTATTTCAGACTCACTTCATTTACGGGTCTCATATTATTAAGCGACTTTTAGAAAACAGATTAACGGTTAAGGTGCAACAAAAGGAGTTCGAATCGGGTCATACTGGTTGGGTCATTTCAGATTACCGGATAACAAGTTGGTACAAAACAGGTCAATTTTGATATACATAATATGCGGTCAAAGGGCAACACTTCAGAAATAAACTGGCTATAAGAAATCGATTCAAAAGTAACTACTTTCCCCTCTTATAATAAATTAAAAATGTACTATATATTAGTTATATATAAGAAGCAATTTTGACGTCCAATTATATTCGGACTATCTAAATTAACCTTTAAAATTTTATTAGGAAATTTTACGTTGTACTCCCGAATTTGTCGGTTTTCTATGCACCCCTACATTTTTGAAATTTTATGTTAATACACCTGAACTCTATAAATTAGTTTTACCATAATCTTATTGATTGTCTTTGCTAACTTTGTTTCTTAATTAATCTATCAAAATAGTCTATTTACTCTTTCAATTACTCGATAACCTATTCATTTACTTGTTAGCTCACCGAATTACCCATTAATCCACCTAATAATATACGAATCTAACTAACAATTCATGAAATCTCCATTATCATTTCATTTTACTTAGCAAAAGTTTTTAATAATAGTTGTGCATATATTAAAAAGTGATTTGTGATACTTCTCATAGCACGATGATGATGGAGAGTTGAGGGAGGTCATGAGTCAAAATAAAGGTTAAAGTACAGACGTTTGGTAAGCGATAAAGTTAATGGAGAGTTGAAAGAGTTCATGACGGAGAGATAAGCAAGATGTTCAGAGGTACAATATAGAATATAAAAAAGGAAGGGGTACAACATAAAATATCGAAAAAACTCACGGATATAACGTAAAATTTCCCAATTTTATTTATATGGAAGAGGATTGTGTTGACTTCTTATTTAATACATTAAACATTTATAATACATCTTTGGATGCCATTTCTTAAAATCATGATTAAGATAAAATTCATCAATCAAATTTTGAGACATTTAATACTCGAGTTGTCACCACTATTACTTTCACTGCTTTCGATATTATTATTTTTACTTTTACTACTTTCAGTCTCCTGTTGTTACTACTATTACTTTCACTGCTCTAACTTTTATGGCATCTTGAAAGTTTGGTTATGATTGATGACATTGTAACCAAATTATAAGACACGTTTACTACTACTATTACTATTATTACTTTCATTATTCCTGTTATTACTATTGTTACTTTTCTACCCCACTGTTGTTATTGTTACTTTCACAACTCTCGCGGACCGCACCCACTATCGTTCATTTTGTTGGGATTCTCGGGAAAGTGGTGATTGACCCCATAACTTTGTGCAATTGTGAAATTAACCCCCACGACTTTCAATTGGAGTAATTTGGCTTCATAATTTACATAATAAGTGAAATTAAGCTCCTTTATCAAAATCTCACGAGAAATTCAATTTATCATATCAAAAAAGTAAAAATAGTTTTTACATAAGTATTTAATTCGGTATACCAATAGTAATTAACAATTTTAGTGAATTTTGTTGAAATGTTGAAAAATGGAAAAATTTGAATATTTTTTTTACCTCTATTATATTTTTTATACTTTTTTCTCATGAAAATCTTTTATTCCAACTTCTGATTTTAACTCAACTACCTAACAAAATATTTTGCAATAAAAATTTTAGTACAAAAATTGTAAAGAAAAGTTGAAAAATATGTACTCTATAAGTATTTTTAATTTTTTTTATCTAACTTATGCTATTTTATTTTATTTTGTTGATTTTTTGTAAACTTTTATTTTGTATTTTTCATAAAAATATAACCATTTTTACTTTTTTGATATGATAAATTGAATTTCTCGTGAGATTTTAATTAAGGGGCTTAATTTCACTTTTTATGTAAGTTATGGGGCCAAATTACTCCAATTGATAGTTGTGGGGTTTAATTTCACAATTGTACAAAGTTATGGGGGGTCAACACCAGTTCCCCGGGATTCCGGTTACTTAACTTTATCAAACTTGATTTTTTATATCCGTTGATTACCCTATTGTGTTAAATAAAATATTTATTGTACGGAGCAATTACCTATTTTTTATATGATTTAGTTTTCATCCAATGACTGTGTGGAAAATGTCGATCATTAAAAATCTTGATTTCAGAATTATATATAATATTAGATATTGGATTAAATGGTCATCCAAATATTCAATTAGGGTTTTTCTAACATGTGCCCTAACTAACATGTGCCCTTAGGGCACATGATAAGAAGCTAAGTAGGTAAATATTGTTGAGAATATATCACTAATTATGGTAAATATGAGTTTCAAGTCTAATTTATCATGGTATATTCTCAACAATATTTCCCTAATTAAAT
>VHZZ01015367.1:15604-28588 GCA_009801015.1 Silene noctiflora
ATTTTTGCTGAACTTAACTTAACTTATTTTTGCTGAACTTAACTTATTTTTGCTTAACTTTTCTGAACTTATTTTTGCTTAACTTAACTTAACTTATTTTTGCTGAACTTAACTTATTTTTGCTTAACTTTTCTGAACTTATTTTTGCTGAACTTAACTTAACTTATATTTACTGAACTTAATTTATTTTTGCTTAACATTTCTGAATTTAACTTATGCTTAACTTTTCAAAATTTAACTTATACAAGCTTACGCTTCAGAACTAAATGAATAATAATAATAATAATAATAATAATAATAATAATAATAATAACAATAATAACAATAATAACAATAGTAATAATAGTAATAATAATAATAATTTATAATTATTATTGTTGTTGTTGTTGTTGTTGTTGTTGTTGTTGTTGTTGTTGTTATAGATGATACTGATAAAAACAGAAAAATATAAAGGGAGAGTTGGATGGGACTTCCGGAGTATTCAATAATAAGACAACATGTAATTTCGTTTTTTTTTTTGGTAAAGTATAATGTTTAGAGTAAATAATTAATGTCTTGTTTTTTGCTTCAATTTTAATAAAAGTCGTACGAAAATTATCCTATGCAACGGTCTTATCCCGTGTATTTTTGCAAAATGTGATCACTTTTTTTTATTAATAGTGACTAGTTTTGGCTAAATAGTAATTATCCTATGCGAATGGTCACTATTTAAAAAAATGGTCGCACAAGAGAATTTGTGAAAATCGTATCTTTTTCAAAACTCATCTATACTATAAAACGGGTATGAGTTTTTAATTAACTTAGCTTAACTTTTCCGAACTTAATTTTGTTGAACTTAACTTATTTTTGCTTAATTTTTCTGAACTTATTTTTGCTGAACTTAACTTAACTTATTTTTGTTGAACTTAACTTATTTTTGTTTAACTTTTCTGAACTTATTTTTGCTGAACTTATCTTAACTTATTTTTGCTGAACTTAACTTATTTTTGCTTAACTTTTCTGAACTTAACTTATTTTTTCTGAACTTAACTTAAATTAAGTAAAGAAAACCCCAAAAGAACAGGGCCTAAATGATGCAATAAATATTATGCAGCATGTTATCATTTCTGCAACAAACACAATACTTCAATATGTAAGATACAAAATGTTGACATATTTCTACAATATGTTATCATTGTTCTTCGTGTCAGGTTTAGAGGGTCCTTAAGAGGGCATGTGCCCCTCAGCCCCTCTCCCTAAATATGAAATAAATGTCTATTAGTATTACATATAGACAAACAGATATGGTTGTTCAATTGGTATAAACTTTATATTCATAAATGGAGTGTTTCTAGTTAATAACTATAGAGTAAAAAAATTGTAACTACCATGGTTTCAGCCTTAGACCTCAAAGTAACATGTTAACCTCTCAACCATGGTACTTGATTGATCACTTTAGTAACAAAAACTTTATATCTTATAAGAAATAATAACCTTTATCTACTGAAAAAATATGTGAACTTACAAATTTTCCCTCCAAAAAGCATATTTTTAATAGGGAAGTTATTGACAATTTAAGTATATTCACTAAATGAGGAAATTAAAAATTATTATTTATTTCATTATATTATCACGGTAATGATGAAGGTTATCAACTTTATGGAGACAACGCCTAGATCTTCTGGGAGGAGCATAAAAAGAACTCATGTTAAGCACTTCAACTTTATGTTTTACACAAAAGTTACATACCATCTCAAAGAAGATGTTTCATCCATCATTTCTCATAATTTTCAAAGATCCATGGTCAAATCCACAAGAGTCATCTCATTAACAATATCTTGGTCTCCTCTTTGTAATGTTTGACACAAATCATTAGTATACCTAAAAATGACTTTCATAAGACGTAACATAAAAATAAACTCAAATGACTCCAGATGATAAATAACAATTTGTGTTTTTGCACTATTATCCACACATTTTGAAGACTATCCAATTTCCTCAAGAACTTCAATAGTAGAAGGATACAAAGCAATAAGACTCGAGATTGATTTGAAATGAGAAATCAATCGAGTATCACTCGGCCTTCTTAACCCAAGTTCTTGATTTAACCCCCTGCTAGTTTCAACTTCGTCCAAGTCTAATGCTTCTAACACTTTTCGAGCTTGAACTTCTTTTAGCATCGTCATCCTCTTACAAGATGATGCAACAAAATTAAGCACAATTCCAAGATGAATAAAAAATTTGCCACATTCACAATTTTCTTTAACAACTGCTACAAGGGTCAACCGAAGTTGGTGAGCAAAGCAATGAACATAATAAGCACACGGGTTATTCCTCATTATTAAGTTTCTTAGACCATTCAACGCACCTCTCATATTACTTGCTATGTCATATCCTCGACCACGAATATTTGACATACTTAATGAATGATTATCAAGTAATTTTTTTTATTGTGGTCGTAAGTGTCATACTAGATGTATCATCRACTTTCACAACACCAAGAAATCTTTCACATACATATCCCTCCTTATCAAGAAAACGCAAACAAATGGCCAACTGTTCTTTATGAGATACATCACTAAACTCGTCGGCTAATATCGCAAATAAATCATTATCAAGATCTTCAACAATTAGTCTAGCAGTTTCTTTGACACAACATTTGATAAGGTCTTTTTAATTTTAGGAGCAGTTGCTTGGTGATTCCCTGGAGCACTACTAAGAGCGATTTTAGCAACATTTTACAATTTCGTGCAAGCCATTCCAAAAGTTCAAAAAAAAATTCTCTTTTTATTTAAAGTTGCACTTTTATCATGACCTCGGAATGCTAGACCTTTTTCCAAAAGATATCTCAAACATTGGAGTGAATATGTCAAGCGAGCCTTGTAAATAACCTTAGTGTTTCTATTTACTTTGTCAACTTTTCCATTATATATGTCTTTTAATTTATGAAAAAGTTATATTTTTCTCTAGCTTGGTTGTAAAAATTACTAACTTCACTAATATGTTTCTCAAAAGTATCTAATGCTTTTTTTTCCATTTTCTATACCCTCCCTCTACAAATGGATCATGCCCGGAATTATTTGTAGTATCCTTGAACAAATAAAAACGGAAATAAAAAGCCGCATCATTCTCTTCAGTATATTCAAGTCAATCATATATTTATCATACCAATGAGCTTTAAAGCTGCGTAATTTTTTACCTTCAAGTGTTTTAGGGAAATCCATCTTAATTTGGTTTTGGTCTACAAGGCTTCTTGTCGATAAATCCCCTTCTTATAACATCTCGATCATTAACCGGATAAGACAAAATTGGCTTCCGTTTCCCGGGATCATGTGGTAAATATCAATGTCAACTTGTTCTTCTTGAGAAGGCATAAAACGAGACAGAACTTCGCTTTCCTTACCTACTTGAGTTGGTGTGGGTGAGGGATCTCTTTCCTACTCAAGCTCATTTTGGTAAACTTCTTGAATTGGTGTGAGAAATGGCTCTGTATCATGTTGCTCATTTTGGTTAAGTTCTTGAGTTTGAGAAGGGTGTTCAACACTTTGTTCATCAATTTGTGATAATGGCGAAGATAGTGAAGTAGGTTTATGTGACTTTCTCCCTTTACCCCAATAATCTAGTATACTTTTATTCTTCATCTTAAAATCTTGAATTAACTACAAACAAAAACAAAAAACCAATCATAATCCATTACACAATTCTTAATATAATAATTATAAAAGCAATTAAGCAAGTTCTTTCCATTAAAATACAACAAAAGCACAATAAACCAAGTAAGCAACTACAATTTAATACAACAAAAGCACAAAAAGCATAATTTTACAGCATACTTTATGAGTTTATGTGCATAGAAAATCAGAAATAGTATCATATTAAAGCACTAGTGTAGATCCAGCGCGAATGCGCGGCTTTTTAAATAGGAATGTTAAAGAATTTAATAAATATACTACTGATATTTAACTTCCTATTAATATGTCCATGCAGTTGAAAATATATTTTTCCATTCTTAAATGTCATAGAATTATTTGGTGTATGAAATTAATCAGTATGACCCAGTTATAGACATGATATAAAGAAGCCCAAAGCCTAATATAGAGTAATTCATTTAGGCGGTAAAACTTTAGAATCTCTTATTCTTTTAGTATAAGGGGGATTATACAACTAAGAACAATAACAATAGAAGTTCTTATTCTTGGGGTCTTCAATAAGAATCCAAAATAAAAATTTCTTCTATTGCAACTATAAGTTAGTTCTTAGTTTTAAAAATTAAGTTCTAAAATAAGAACTTGGTTTAGGAATTTGGGGACCAATAAACATAACTTTAAAAATTGTGAATACCAATTATATATTTAATATTTTCTATTTAAGAACTTCATAAAAATGTCATCTATTGTGAATAAAAGTTCTTAAATATTGGAATTAATGAAATGTTACTTGGGAAAAGAAGAACTTTATATAAAGTTCTTCTATTGCTATTGCTCTAAGAAACTCAAAAGAATAAAAGATCAGCCACTCAAATACTCAATTGAAATAGAAAGAAGAAAGAGTGAAAGACAGGGTCGGGACATTTGTATCAAGTATTATATCAATTCATACATAATACATTCAATATATCATTATATTGCTTCACCATCAACAATACATACATTCATTAAGTCATTATATCAATTATTCAATTAAGGTTTGGGAATTGGGATTTGAGGAAATTCCGAAATTGGGGATATACTTTAATACTTACGTCAGTGAATTGGTGAAGCCGAGGCTGATGGTGAAGCGCCAACGGTGGCCGGTGGTTGTGGAGGTTGACGGTTGTCGGTGGTTGTGCCGCCTTGAGGGTTGATGGAGTGAGTGAATTTTGATAGTTGTTTTGTTAACAGGAAAGAACAAAAACTCCCTGACTCATCAGGTCACCAGCGTGAATTTGAAACGCCTCATATTTTTTTTTTAGATTTTTTAGATTTTTTTTTTCATGCAGGGCACTTGTCCACCCGAGCTCCCTAAATTCGCCCCTGCATACGGTTAAAAAACGATAACAATAACAAACAATAACAAATGAAAAATTGCATATGCAAAATTAGCAAGTTCGTATCGTCATCTGCGATTGCTGCCCTGAAGCTTGTTTTACAATATGTTTCTTTCCTTTCGTCTTTTTCCCAATCCGTATTACCATTTTTACAACAGCTGCAACATCCTCTATATACACTAAAGGTTAAAAGAAATTCCAATATTTTCAACAAAAGTGTACTTTCCAACCCCTCATCATCAGACTCTATTGCCATTTTCGGAGTCCCTTCATCAATTTCCACTGCCACTACCTTAATTTCAGCCTTACTCTTGTTCGTTTATTTAATTCATTTATCAATTGTCACCTTCTTCTTTCCTTTCACTTTCGTTGTCGCTTTCGCATCATGTGCATCAACAAATTCAATATCTGCAATAAACAATCCCTGATTACAAAAATATCTACCATGTAATTAAAATAAAGAATATACATTGTAATCGAAACAAAGATTATACAATAACAGTCAACATACAAATTAGAAAACAAAGGAAATAAACCAAATAAAATTTAGAACATATTTCAATTTGTTCATCTGTTGCATGTGCCTTTCGCTTTCTTTTTAAATAGGGTTCTTTTACCCATAATCTTTGTGGTCATTTTTATGGGTGATGTTAAGATGGTTGTAAGATGATGATGAAATGAGAAGATGAAGATGGTTTGCCTATATCAAGGAAACGGAAAATGTAACACCCTCATTTAAGTAGGAGTCTTTAGCCAGACATTCCCGGTTAAATGAGACTGTTACCATCTCAATTTCCGGAGGCAATGAATATCAAATGAAACAAAACAAAGTACCTTAAAATAAAATTCTACTTTTTATTACACTTGTCCGAATAAACTTCATAGCGCCATTGTAATACCTGGATATTGTGGGACCCGTACGAGAACCTCGAGATTCATGAGAGGACCACCAAACTTAATAAGGGACTACTCGGGAGTACTAAACCTAGTAAAGCTACAGTGGACCGAGTAAGGCCTTCAGTGGATCGTGTGGCTGACACTCGGCCGAGTATGGGCAGTACTCGACCGAGTGAGTGGCACTCAACTGAGTACGACAGTACTCGACCGAGTGAGCGGCACTCGGCCGAGTGGACTCGGCACTTGACCGAATGCACCTGTGCAGTACCCGATAAACCTAATTTTGGGACCTTAAGCTAATTCATTTCACTCTTATTCCTTATGTCTCCAAATCCTCTCTCTTCTCCCTAAAACTCTCACAAACACCTTCCTATGAGATTCAAGCTTGGATTAGAGGATTTCTCACCTTATTCATTCTTCTTTTCACCTAGTAAGTTGAGATCTACCCTTTTCTATTTCTTATGAACCCTAACTTTTGGGTTATGGGTAATTATTTAGTAATTAGTATGTGTAATATGGGTAATTAGTGGGTAATAATAAGAGGTTTTGTATTGTATAATATTGTAGGATGTATTGTGATAGTTGTTACATAGTTTGTATAGGATGAGACGGTTTCATGAGACGAGATGTTTCGGATTCGAGTAGCTTATGGAAATTGCTAAAAGGTAGGTTAATCCTACTCGGTTTCGATAATGTAAATGTGTGTTTGTATGAATTTGTCACTTAGAATCCATGATACAGTTGTATTGCATTAACCATGGTAAATGAGAACGGTAATGAGATTCATGTGTGTGTCGGAAATGCATTATAACATGATGTTGGTTTGTAACGACTCGAGAGTCGGAATGATTGAGGAATTGTTGTATTCATGGCATGTTTGAGAAGTTTGTCTCATGAGGAGTCATATATTTGGTATATCGTATTTCATGTTGTACATATTTGTTCACTATGCATGTTGGTGATTGTTGGAGGAGTTATGGAGGTGATACTTGTTGTTATGAAGACGTAAGGCGGTTGGGAGATTTTCTTACGCTCGAGTCGCCTCTCGGAGCTTCCCACTCCAAGAGGGATGTGCACATTAATGGCTTGAGTTATGGAGGGACACGTGTGGTTGAGACACGTCGTCTGGCAGGGGTCCGGTTAGCGCCCGGGCTCGGTACAAGGGGTGTGTCCCGAGTACCTTTTTTACGGACTTTTGTCCGACTGTTTTGGTGGGCAGTGTTGCGGTACCGTCACCGGGTTGTGGGTGCCGTGGATGTGTTCCTGGCACCGGCGTGTTGGTTGTGAAGATGTGATGTTTGGAGAATTGTCATTGTGCATTCATCTTGCATTCTTGCATTTCATATTCATGTCTATTGTCTTTGTAATTGCATGCTTATACTATCGAAACTGACTGTGTGTTGGATGTATAATTCTCACCTATTTTCAAGGTGGCCTGTGTCGATCCATATGATATTTCTGATCAGTCTGTTTGCAGTTTTTGTTTGGTATCACGCGAGAGATGGGACGAGTTCCAGACTTGGAGTCGAGTCACATAGATGACGTAGTTGATAGATGAGTTGTATATGTATAGATCACTTGTTATTCATTTATCATGTATGTAATCCACTAAACTTGTCAATTATAATAAATGTTTCTTATTCGTAATTCCGATTTCACTGCCTTAGGAAACCGAGATGGTGACATCTCCCAATTACCTTGGCCGAGTATGAAGAGGGTGTTACAGCCATACAAAATCCGAATAAATAACTAAACCAACTAAACATTGTTGTCCATGTGACGAACTAAGTGAAACTCAAACTAGACTCTGTAACAACAGCTCCGTCCATCATCCCACCCCAGCTCAGCACACAGCAACAACAACATGTAATCCAAACTGCTAATCACTCCGGACCTGCTTTATTAACTTCTCCCCATCCAATCGAAAATCATTGAATGAATCAACACATATCACCCCGAAAATAGGTGACAATTTACACAAGACACAACACAGTCAACTACATGCTAAATATAGATTTACAAGCAATAACAAAATGAAATAATAAAATATTCCTGCATAACACAACACAACGGATTACTGGCATCACGAAAACACAGAGGCTCTCGGTCTTCTTACGTATCCACGACCACAATCTCAAATGCTCCATTATTATCATGTCTCATTAGGACCATGACCCACTCTGTACACCGCCGTGCCTGGCCTACTTTACACATACATCAGATCCCCAACGCTATTGCACATTCTTGTGCCTGGCCTACCATTTCATCAGGTCCATAATCGCAACTGTGTCTGACCTACTGTATTCTCATCACAATCTTGCCCCGCAGGCAAACAATAAAAAATACGATTTCTCAGCAAGTTAACAATAACTCAATACCAGCAGTAGTACTATTAATTTCAATGATAATAATCACAAGATAACTCAGTATACACATTGCTGCATCACAATACATTAATAAAAGGATTAGTATAAGACCGTCGCAATATGATATATTACTCAAAAACTCAGTATAAGACCGTCATAAACTCAATAACCTTCACATGTCTCATCATAGTAACCGTCTCAGCATAATACACATGTTAAAGCAAGATAAATAAACATCTAAAACGAGTTGAGTAGGAAAATCCTACCTCAGCAATATACGGTCGCAACAATAGTCACGTGATAGTTAGAAGGGCTTTGCTACGAACTCTATTCCTAACCAATTATAACAATATACAGTAAATATCGTCGCATAACAAATTATAACACTCACAACCCAGCAACGGCACTAGGCCTTGCTCCCCCCCCCCCCCCCCCCCCCCCCCCCCCSCCAACCTGCGGCCAAGACAAGTCAGCCGTGGTCAGACTCCACGGTCAGACGGTTGTACCCCTTACCTCTACTAACCCAATATACATAATTCATTATTAACATGTCCGTATAAAACCGTTTCACGAATACGAGAAAAATTTCAAATTCCATCTTAGGGTTTGAGTCAAAAGTGCTAGCTTTACTACAAAAATTATAAATTAAAACTAGAGTAGTCATAGAATCATACTTACAAATTAACCAGATGAATTTTTGCGAAACCATCTCGAAATCTCGACCAAACCCGCGCCGCTACTCTCTTCTCTCTCTCTCGGTCTCTTTCTCCTCTCCTCTCTAGAGTTTTTGTCTTAGTTTGTGTTTTAAGAAAATAATTAAAAAATTGGTGTGTGTAAAATTAGGTGGTTATATTACTTATCACAAATTCTCATTGAAGACGAACACTATCCGTCACAAGCTGAAGACGGATAGTGTCCCTCTCACAATATGCAAGTGGCACTATCCATGGGTGCTCCATTTCTCCCCCACTTGCCCTCCCACTTGCTTTATTGCAAAATATCCGTCTTCAGCTTGTGACGGATATTGTCCGTCACAAACAAGACGCTTTGATTACTTATATAGTTCGGGTCATAATTAATCACTTAAGCAATTCCGGAGACTACCCGAGTCTCGGCCTACACGGGTCACATACTCGGCCTACATGGCCCATCCACACCATAAATTCCTAATTCTAAAATATGCTTACTAAGTCATATACGATATAAAATATGAATTAAATTATGTAAATTTACGGGGTATTACAGAAAATGCATGCGGGTACTCCTGGGGTTTGGCATTTTCCCCGAAATACCCAATTTTTTGATTCGGAAAACTTTAGGAGGCCATAACTCGTGTTTACGAGTCAAAAAGTGACAAATTATCGTATTTGGATCCCGTGGCTAAGAGTTTTTGCTGGTCAAAGTTCTTTTGAATGAACAAATTTTAAGTGACCATATCTCTTAGTCACGAGTTCTAAACCCGACAATTTTTTTTAAGCCGTAGTTTTCGGAAAGATGATCGATTTGAAAAAAATCGTCACTTTCTGAGCTCGTAAACACAAGTTATGGCCTCCTAAAGTTTTCCGGATAAAAGTTGGGTATTTCGGCAAAATTTCAAACCTCAAGGATACTGCGTACATTTTCCATAAAGGAAGCTCTACACTTGGGATTTGACAGAGAGAAAATAGGAACAAGGAAAACATACATTGAAATTGTAAGTGTTTCTTTGGTATTATACTTCATTGAAATTTCTTGGTATTATACTTCACTGGAATTTGGTGGAGTATAAGGCAAACCTTTGTATTTGTGAGGTAGTCACACAAATAAACAAATTTTAGAGGGCTACGCTAGGGTATAATTGATGGTGTTTTCCAATTATACTATAAGTCTATAGGGTACTAGTTTGTATTCCTAAATTATTGTCGGGTCCAAATTCGGAGTTGTAATTTGATAGACCTGTTACGTTGTACTAACACTATCTTTATAGTGACACTATTTTTATAGTGGAGTTCAGTCTTTTCGGCTGGTGGATTTTACTTCGGTTTTGGAGGATTTTGCCCTGGATATTAACCTTAAATTTTGCCTCAACTAATTATCAGCTTGCGGTTTATTTTACTTTTGCTTCGTTGCGCGTACGATTTTGTAATCCCGTTACTGCTGTATACATTTGTTAATTAAAAGATCATAGCGATTACGTGAAGTTTTTTTGGTCCAAATGAAAGAACAATATCGCGGGTGAGAATCAAACCTCTGATTTCATGATTGGGATAAGAGATTTCTTACCACTAGACTAACTCTTGTTCTGCGCGATTACGTGAAGTTGCTACCTCTAATGTGTAGTGACTTGTCTTGTGACTTTGTGAGTTGTGAAGTGCGGATTCGTACTGGTGACTGTGAGTCTGTGACCACAAACGTAAGGATACTGTACACTAGACAACCTTATTAAAAGACCAACAACCGATTTTATCTCCGTTAAAATTGAGGAGGAAGCCATGGCCGGAGCTCTGAGTTTCACTCCAATTCCGTCACTAAAGCCGCAGTTCTACCGTAAAATGCCGAAAGTAGGACTTGGAATTAAAGCGTCGCAAACACTTGATTCTAGTATTCCCAAAGATGACTCAGCTACCAAGCCTACCTTTTCTCCCCCGCCCAATTTCAAGCCGCCGACTCCTAAACGGTTCGGAATTAGACCCGATAGGACACTTGATATTCTTGGCGCTTCGCTTTCTCTCTTGTTTCGCCTCGGTACCGGCGTCTTTGTTTCCGGGTATACTCTCTTCTTTTTATTTCTTAATCAATTACTCCCTCCGCCCCAATCAATTTTTTTGCTCTTTGTGAGCCGTATTTTAGTTAAAGGCAAGCAAATGATCAGGATAGAGGGAGTAATCAATTGCTAAATTGGGTAGGACTACCAATTGCACTGTTTCTCTAGAGCATCAAGGATTCCTGTAAATTATAGGGTAGTGTGAGTCGGATGTACGCAGTCTTATACAATTCCTCTAGTGCGTAAATTGCAGGGTAAGGAGAGTCGGATGTACTTGTACACCTCTCTTATACTTGTATAGCTATAGAGAGGGTTTGTCTCTAGAAAATCCAAAATGAGTGGCTGGAACAAAACGGCTACTTCACTAGGGGAGGCAATTTTATTACTTTCTTCGGGTAGCTAGTGTGATAGTGTCGATGATAAATATGCTGTGGGAAAAGAGAAGAAAGGAATAGCTTGGTTAGCTACTAGCTATTGTCTTGTCATTAAGATGATTTAATGCTTTCGAGTAACAACTTTTCGTGTACATTACAGTATCACACGATCAGAGTTCAAGTGTGTCTTAGATAAATACAAGAAATTTAGAAGCACCAAGTTGCATGAAGCAAACCAAAACTTTGATTTCATTGAGAGAACCGGAGGGAAAAGAAATGGTTCAGTCCCCTCTTTGGATGATAAAGTCAATGAAGGGAATGCGTAAGGGAAAACAGCTTGAATCGAGCAATCTGTAAAGAAAGAGCACTTTCCTTTGAAATCTTTCCAACCTTTGGAAGGACTTGGTTTATACATACAGGAGGGAAAATACCTCTTCCCAATTCTAATCTCTTCTTTTCTCTACCATTTAAATGTGTAATGGTTCTCTAAACTACAACTTTTGGGTCATTCCTGCACCCCCTCCACAACCCTTTCCTCTATTCTTTATTCCTTAGCATGACTTGTAGTGATTTTGGAATTAGGAAATTCTAGACTCCTGACTTGTATGTTTGTATGATCTTGAACACAAGGTGGTACTAAGATAGTACGATGCACTCTTACTCGAGTTCCGCTTTTTGACAGGTATTCAGCATCGTTTGTGTCGAAGGAGGAAATTCCATCTGGCCAATATGCTCTAGAATTTGCTGGTAATTCATTTTCCAGTTGTCAATATCTGTCGCATTTTCCACCTTCTCTGATCTTCCTGTGTGCTTGCTTAATTTGCTTACTTTGCTTCCTTCTGTTTGTTACTTCCCTTTTACGCGGTTTTCAGTATGGTTTTTATCATATTTTGTTTGCATCTATATATTTTGTTTTTTTTGTAAGATATTTAATATAGTGAAAGATATTTTTATAGAAAATGTAAATAGTTTAGTACTATCATATTTTAATTTTTCTCATATATTTTAGCATATATTCAGTCAAAATTGACCATATATTAAACAGAGGGAGTATATTATATAAAATTTTGTGGACCTAGGGGAAGGGGTAAGGCTGCATATATCTTAGACCTTCCTGAATTGAAATTCATTAGGAGAATGATAAAATTCTTGCTGGGGTTGAGAATTGATATATTTCTTGTGGTTCTATGATTATTATATTATTTAAGTCATTTCCATTATTTTTGGTTACATCCGTGTCACATTGTGGTAACATGAGTGTACTTTAAATTTGAGGCTCAATTTTGTACTTCAAACTTACACCATACAATATTGTCAATTTCAAGTTAGCTATTGCTCTTGAATGCCTCTGCTCATTGGTGTTTAAATTTGTTCCTAATTACTTGTATAAGGTTTGACGGTGAAGGAGAGCTCAAAGTTAGGTCCACGTCCTGAAAAACCCATTGAAATATACGAGTTTGAAAGGTAAAGAAGGTGGAACTCATTTTCTCTCTTTCTAGGTTTCAGTATGCAGTAGTTTCCTGCTTTATTTTCGTCATTTTTACTTTGCATATGAGTAGGTGGCAATCGGGTCAGTCGGGTCGGGTTTGGGTCGGGTCA
>VHZZ01015392.1:0-18688 GCA_009801015.1 Silene noctiflora
TTGTCAATTTATGTTTGTTACTGCATGAATGATTACATGATAATGCTAGCTACGCTTAATTATTCGCACATGTGATATGTTATTTATATTCTAATTAGACTTGGCAAAAGCAACCCGACCCGATTGACCCGACCCGAAATGGTTACCCGAGACCCGAAATGACCCGAACTACATCACCCGAATGTGATCCGAAAACCCGAACAGACCCGACCCGACCCGAACTTAACCCGAGCTCTTGACTCGTAACTGACCCAACCAGAAAATGACCCGGTTCTGAAACCACCCAACCCGAAAATAACCCGGCAAAACATAACTCTAGTTGAACCGAAAAGATTTGAAATAGCTTTTTCTCTCTTATTCATTAACCCGAAAATGACCCGACCCAAAATAACCCGACCCGAATACCCGAAACTGACCCGACGAACAAACCCAAAATAGACCCGAAACCCGAAATGACCCGAGGCGACCCGAACTAACCCGAAATCAATGAAAGACCCGAACTGATCCGACCCGAACTGGCCCGACCTGAACCCGACCCGTTGACCCGATTTGCCAGGTCTAATTCTAATGCTTTTGTGAGAATATGTGTACCCATGATTATAATGGTTGCTTTGGTTGTGATGAGTAGGAGATGGTGTGATGTGTTGTGCCTGATTTAATTGTTCACAATGTTGGTTTTGCTCTTCGATATGGTTGTAATCTGTTCAGGTGATGTCATGAATGATAATGGAGGTTACGAGGACGTAACCTTGTTAAGGAGGATATATAGGATTGGAAAATCTTGGAATGATTGATGATATCGATATGATTGATGATATGGATATGCGCATGACTGGTAGTATCTTTAAAAATTTGTGTTAATGTTGCGAGTTATGTTCTTTCAAGTTAATTGTTGGTCTGTTCTTTAAGGAGGATAGACGGTGGTTAAGAGTGAGAGTGTTATGTGGTTATATAGTTGACGTGTTGTCTTAGTATGTATAGGTTGAGTTAAACTTCGGGACGAAGTTTGTTTTAAGGGAGATAAGATATAATACCCGCTATTTTATGTAGCATTTTGTCATGGGAAAGACCTTAGGTTAGCTTTTATTATGGGGAGTGTGGTGAACTTCGGGACGAAGTTCGTTTTAAGGAGGGAAGACTGTAATACCCCGTAATTTAATAAGGTTATATGAGTAATATACGTAACGTGAATAATTAATTAAAGGTTTGTTATAATAATTAATTATAAGTCGGAAAAGTATAATCGGAGATGGATAATAATAATAATAATAATTCATACGATAATAATAATAATAAAGTAATAGAATTGTATATGGACATAGACTTGTATATGGGCCTAAATTGATATAAATAGAACAACATATGACCTTACCCTAACTTTTATCTTCACAAATTTGAAAACTACATAGCTAGAGGAGATCTAGAGAGAAGAAACATCGCATAATAGATAGAAGATAAGTCGGTTTCGTAATTTTAATTGTTTTAATTAATCGTTCACATAGCTAGATCAAAGACCGTCGCAATCATCGTATAGGCCACCAAAGACTCGTGTTATTATCGTGGATTGAACCCTGGAATGTTGTGACCCTTACCTGACTTATACTAGGCCGTCGAAGGCGGCGGAGGTGGCCGGAGTGACGGAAAACAGGCGGTGCAGAGGGATTGTGTCGTGGGGATTGAATACGCAATTGGAACCCGAATACTTGACCGTTTGACTTGGGGTTGGTACGGTTGGTTGTTGGGGGATGAGTCGACCCTAGGGAGGTTGTTGTGGTGGTTTATGGTGGTCGTTGTTGCGTGTGGTGGCCGGAGTAATTGAAAACAGGGGATAGGTGTATGCGTTGGGAAGACTGTCTTAAGACAAACTTTGTGGCCGTTGTGGTTGTGTCAGGGGTGAAGGGACCCCACTGCTGGAACCACCATACGTCAGAGGCGACGTAGGTGGCGGCCAGTGGTGGTATGGTGGTCTGGGTGGTGGTTTACGGGGTGATTTAATTGGGTTGTTGTGTTGTGTAGAGTATGCGTGCGTGCAAGGGGATGAGTTAGGGCTGTCGGTTTTGGCTCGATTGTTGGGTTAAGCGGCGACCCTGGTGGTTGGTGGTGACCACCGTGATGCAGGGTGGCTGACCACGGTGGGGGCAGGTGGTAGAAGTTCTTGTGTGAGGTGTATAGGGGCGTGTTTTGAGCGTGGATGAAGGGGGATGTTAGGTGTGTTGGTTTAATTGATATGCGACGATAATTCGTATGTTTACGTAAATAATAATAATTAACTAGCGATTAATAAATAATATAATTCGTAAAGTTAACGTAATAATAGAATAATGAATTAATTATAAACTAATTATTTGTTTAGGTGACGGAGTTTGTTGGCGATGTTGTTTATCTTTACTTGGATTATCTTGCGTATTGGATTGCTTGCTTACGAGGTAGGATAACTACTCAACTTGTCTTATTATTTAATTGATAAGCGTAAATGTGGAAGGAGTATATATATTGTTGGATTATTGGGTGAATATTATTACTATTGTTGGATACATCAGTTTATATTGGGACGATGAATACCTCAACTCTGTTGGGACGATGGATACCTCAATATTGTATTGGGACGATGGATACCTCAGTTATGCTGGGATGATGGATACCTCAACTTTGTTGGGATGATGTATACCTCAATATTGTATTGGGACGATGGATACCTCAGTTATGCTGGGATGATGGATACCTCAACTTTGTTGGGATGATGTATACCTCAATATTGTATTGGGACGATGGATACCTCAGTCATGCTGGGACGATGGATACCTCAACTTTGTTGGGATGTTGGATACCTCAATATTGTATTGGGACGATGGATACCTCAGTTATGCTGGGATGATGGATACCTCAACTTTGTTGGGATGATGTATACCTGAATATTGTAGTGGGATGATGGATACCCCGGGCCAGGGATTGGCGGGATGAATGGATGTTTCGGAACCGATGAGTTTGATTATATTGGCTTCGCATATCATATCGTGTTGTTTTGTACTTGTAATTATTTGTTGATAGTTATTCTACTCAACCTCGTGGTTGACCGTGTATTAGTGAACACCTGTGATGAACCAAATATTTGGGAGCAGTTGGATTGACAGGTATTTGAGTTAGAGGACTTGGGAGTTTACGGGATGCAAGACATGAGAAGTTGGACCATAAATGCTGTCTAGATCACTTAGTTGGTCAATCACTTTATTTTATTGTTCAGTTTATTTTCCGATGCGAAGTAATTGTAATATTAAAAGTTTAAATTTAATCAGTTTTATATAAAGTACTTTGGTTTGTTTTATTTTGTTATTCACTACCTCGGTCATTCCGAGATGGTAACGGTCTCATTTATCTAGGAAGACCTAGTTAAGGCTCTTTGATAAATGGGGGTGTTACAGTAAGTGTAAAAGATCCAGTTGCAATCCATAACCTACAGATTTGAATTTACATTTAGATCTGAGAATTTTAGATTATATGGATCTACATTAGGTGTAAATCCCTTATTAACATATAAGTATTTGGATCTATCTCGTAGGCTCCGTTTGACAGTACATTTCAGGTAGCTTATTTGACCAAAGTATTTTATTTGACCAAAATTTCAGCTGCCTGATTTTTTTGCAAGTGTTTGGTAAGTAGCTTATTTGAGCAAATAAGCTATTTGAAATGAAATGCTACCTCAGGTAACATTTTAAAAATCGGGTAGCTGAAATCAGTTATCTTCCATTTTTTACCCCTCTAATCTATAATTTTAAATAATTATCATATCTTTTACGTTATTTTACCAAAATCAGTTACCTTTTCAGCTAGTTTGCCAAACACATTTTTATATAATCAATTACCTTATCAGCTCCTAATTTTCAGCTACCTTATTAGTTACCTTTTCAGGTTCCAGTTAGCTTTTCAGATTTCAGCTACCTTTTCAGGTTTCAGCTACATTTTTAGTTAGTTTTACCAAACAGAACCTTAGTATTGACATGACAAACAAGTCAACTTGCGCAGGTTCGAGTCTGGTTAGTTTGGGCCAATTTTAAATTTGTAAGAATTCGGGTCAGATTATGTTAAGTCAGGTCATTTTAAGTTCACGTTGTTTTCAAATCTATTGTAAATTTGTAATCAAGTTTTTTTTATGAATAATAAAAATTTGTAATCAAGTTTTTTATGAATAATAATCAATTTGCAACAATAAACAATCGGATCCAATTATATGAATTAGTTCGGGACTTCGGGTAAATACAAATTACAAGTCATGTTTGGGTACTCAATTCGGATGTCAGGTCGAATATGAATTGGGTTAGTCAAATCAAGTTAATTTTGCCAAATCTAATCACGTTGAATTCTTTTGACATCCCTACCCTTTTCATCCAAGCTCGATCCAAACTAGACCTGACAAAATTGATCGGACCCGTTCAATACCCGAACTCAAATCTCGAACTTGACCCGTAACTGAATGTTTATTGTTACAAACAGATTATTATCCATAAATAATTTGATAATAAATGGCTCCAAAAACAACCCAAAATGACCAGACTGACCCGAAATCTACAAACTCAAAATAACCCGACTCCACCCCCATCTCAAGCACCTGTATCCACCTAAACTCGATCAAACTGATTCTTACCCATCCGAACTCGAGCTCATATTGACTCGATTACACCCCTTCCTAACCCAACCCAATCCAATCCAAAGTCCAAACCTTTGAATCACTTTTCTAAAGCTTGAAGCTTTTCTCACATCACTCCATAGTTGTTTGACGGCACAGAAGGAAGAAGAAGAAGAGGAAGAAGAAGAAGAAGAAGATGGGAAATCCGAAACAAAAGTGGACAGCAGAAGAAGAACAAGCCCTAAGAGATGGCGTCGATAAATATGGTGCTGGTAAATGGAAATGTATTCATAATGATCCTGCTTTTTCCATTGTTCTTCACTCTCGTTCCAACATCGATCTCAAGGTGAATCTTTTTTTCAATTACTTTTCTCAATTTTAGGGTTTTTTAACTGTTTTTTGGTGGAATTTAGGGTTTTGGTTGAGTTAATTTGAATCAATTAAGAATTCACGATGATATATCAGGAGGTTTTTATGTCAGAACTTAAAATTTCGGCTAAAGTTGAGTTCTTTCGTATAGATGAAATTCTATTGAATGTGGGATATTTGTTTTGTATAAGAATGGGAATTCTTCTCTTGCTTAAATTTTCGGCGTTGGCGAGGCCAAAGATGGTATTTTTGTTTGATTGAAGAAGGGTTTTGTTGAGTTTTGCTAGTACTCCCTCCCATTCAACTAGTCCTTTTGTCCCGATCAATTATTTACGTTGTTTTTGGCATAGAGACGAAGGAATAGGGAGAGGGCATGCTTTAAAAAATAGAAACGGAGAGAAAGCAACTTGCACTTGATGGAGGAGAAACGAAAACGTAAAAATAATGAGTGAGACACCTAAATAAAGAAAACATAGAGATTGACGAGGACAGAGGGATACGTTCTTTAGTTGCTCTCACAAAAGAATGAAAACGTTAAGAACTATTGCCTCCATCCCAATCATTTGTTTTCTTTTTTTTGTTCTTTGTAAGGGGTATTTTAATCAAAGGTAAACAAATTATTAGGACGAATGTAGTAGTTGAATGGGAGGGAGAGCTATTTTGTGAAGCAATGGGGATACAACTTGAACTTAATATAATTGGACTTTAGCATGCAAGCTCAATCACAAGAGATTCTGAAGTGTGTGTGTGTGGATAAAAAATTCGGAATCAGTTGGTTTTGGATCCCAAAAACGCATGCTTGAGCGGGTCACACATATATTAGCTTTGAAGTAACTAAAGAGGAAATTTTTTGGGTTTATCAAATCATTGAACTATTGTTGTGCATATATACAAGATGTATGATTATGAGTTTTAGCTTGAACTAATAAAACCGTTTAGTAGTCTTAATTGTGCAATCAAGACACATTGCTATTTGGTCCTGTGGTCCATGCATTTTAGTATGCGTATCACATCATATACCCTCAAGTGCGCTCATATGACTCATTACGTGTCATTATGGCCCTCTTGGACAATTTTCAATTAGTTTTGTCACAGTAATGCAGATTGTCATCGTGGGAAACTAGTTTGTGGTTCTTAATAGCATGCCCATGTTTCTCTTATCCCTATTTTGATGAAATTTCTCTTGATCTAACAAAGAATATTTGTTTCAATAATTATGGTTTTTGTAGACATTTTGTTCTTCTATCAATGAACTGTGTCATCTCCACCGGATTTTTAGAATTCAATTTGCATATTTCCTTCTTTTCTAATTCTGAAGTATGATATATACAACAAGGACAACAAAAAATGTCTCCTTTCATCTTAGATGAAATGTGACAGGCAAAACTCGATAGGATGGTTTAGGAGTTTTAAAATCCAGTCTACGGTTGCAAGCTCTCTAATCCTGCATAAAAAAATGAAAAGAGGAATAGAATGGGGCTCTTGTCTTTTAGTAATTTGGTTATAGAGATGTTTTTTTTGGTTCAAAGTTAAATTCTAGCAACAACAAGGTGCTCTTTAAAGTTTTTTTTTTTTTTTTTTTTTTTTTTTTTTTTTTTTTTTTTGGTATTAATCTCTCTTGAGTGGATTCTTTCTTATCACTCTTACAACAAACATTGCCACTTCAGTTTTCAGTTCTAGTTTATCATTGTTTGGCCGTCTATTATGCCCATGGCTAGCATGCTACCTTGAAGTGTATTTACATAGATGACTTCTACTTTATGATATCTGACATCTGGCCTTTGGTTATTCAACTTCCACTAAGCTGCCTACTACCACAAAACTACCACAACACCAGTCTACCACTTACGTCAGAGGGATCAGAGCTAAACGGCCTTGTCTTTTTGTTCTTAACATAGAAAGGCTATCTCTAGATAACCCATGATGAATATTGCATCAACTATGCAATACTTCCGCCTTTCATTTGGTTGTATACGTTTTAAAATTCTCCCCTCATATATTTAAAAAAGTATGCAACCAAATGGAATAGAGGAAGTGCGTCACATTATATAAGAAGTGGGGAGTGCAGAGAACTTATTGTGCCATTTTGACTTAGTTTTTAATAATCAAAAGCTCAAGGGCAAAAAACTTTAAATCTCTTATGCTATATCCTTAGCTGCTTAGTGCTCCTTTCGAAACTTTCTGAAGTCTGTTCCGCCATAGCCTGATAAGTTTTCATTGCAGGCTATTGAGAGTATTTGGTGATGCTGTACCATATCTTTGTAATAAGAAGTTTAAATTAGTTATCACTTATGTCCAATGTGCTTGTGTGGTTTTATTACATTTAGTTCTGGCTGTTCATTTTATCATGTTAATTACACAGGATAAATGGCGGAACTTGAGCGCTGCAGCTCAAGGCCTTACCACCAGATCAAGGACTCCAAAGCCAAAACTCCCTCAAGATACTCCTCCTGCTGCTGTTGCTGCTGTGGCTGCGGCTGCTCCTATTCCTGCTCCTCCCGTTAATGTTCAGCCTCCTCCTGTGGTTCCCATTGTACCCAAACCAGCAACCAACCATGTTAAGGAAGAACCTGTTAAGGATATTCCTGATGTTAAAACTGGTGCAAGGTATTGTTAAATATCATAAATGTATCCTTTGCTAATTACGAAGTAATGTGGCAGTAAAAAAATTTCACGTCGACTTGATATGAGCCGATGTATTGGACAGTATCTTGTAATCTTGGTGCCACTTGACATGACTTAGTGTTATTAAACTACAGAGTATTATGAAATGCTTGAATTGTAGAAATTTAGAACTTAGGGACAGGCGTGTTCAGCACAGAAAACTTAAGAACCAAAGCACCGTATTTGCCTATTTGGCCCCCGTATGGTAAAGCTTTCATGGCTGAATGCGTTGACCTCTCAGTTAGTCAAAGTAACCCTTTTCTGTGGTTTTTCCGTTCTCATACTTTGTTTCTGTGAAATGTTATAACATCTAATTAAGGTTGGGGAAGGGTTGATTGGCCTCATACGGTCAAATTAACGTTTTGAAAGGTTGTAGCTGTTGCGAAACAAGAATATTTTCTTTCTTTCCGAAAAAGTTGTTCAGCTAAATAATGAGGTCATTCACCTACTTCTCTAATCTTTGACACCTTCTGGTTTTCAGATCCTGGATAAAACTTTGGGGGTTGGTGCACTTTTTGAACTTGTCTAAAGTCTCTTCTAAGTATCAGAAATGCTCAGTGTTTTGGCTGTTGCTTTCTATATCTTGATGTATCTCTCTTACTAATATTTGGACTGGTGTAATAAGTTTGGCGGACTTGGCGGACAAAGATGAATGCATTAATTCTTGGAAGCTTAGAGTAATCCTGACAGTGTGTGTGACCAATGCCTTGAGCATGACCAATTGTTACCTTTGTGAAGAGGAGTAACCTGGTTGGCATTTGTGTCTTTAGGTTTATGGGGATAGATCATGGTATAAATTAGATGATTTCTACAGAGCACTTCATTGCGAATGTGTCATTTGATGCCTATGTTATATAATGGACTTTCATTTTGTAGTTATTAGGATAAGAAAAAAGCCATGAAAACATTTTAGTTATTATCTGCAGTAGTCTGATTGTTGTTTCTGTGATAGGGTCAGTGACACTGCTGCTTTGATCTTTGAAGCCCTTTCAACTACCAAAGAGCCAAATGGTTTGGATATTGGCTCGATTTACAGCTATGTTGAGGTCTGAGCAGTCTTTTTTTTTTTCTTTTAAATTTTTTATTCATAGGCCATCTTGTTTGTAAATGTGGGACCACAGTTCTGTTATCATTACTGATTTGAGGCAAATGGGTATAATAAACAGTCAAGACTGAAAGTAATGTTTTTGTGCTGCTCGCTTAATAACTCCTTGTTTGATTGGCTGCATAGCACACAACACTCTTAAAAGTCTTTGGGCAATTCTTTTATGGGTCTGGTACTCTGGTGTGTGCCTGGCTGCGGGCATTCTTCTTGCTGTTTTTTCTGCATAACCACATACAAAAGACACTTACCCAGAAAACGGAAGTAAAACTTGCTCTATCTGATAGCCTTCCGGATCATATGAGCTATAAACTCAGCCCACGAGACATCAAAGAATATTCTTGTTACAATTTTGCTAACAAGCAAATATCCTAATGCTTACTCTGTACATAATAACACTATAGTAGGAATGCTCATAGAACTACCAACAAAGATTTCGTTCTTGCCAAATGCAATATACGATAGCAAACACTGAGCAAAGCAAAAAAAAAAGTGTCAGAGCCATTTTTTCCTCCAGCACCTCCCTTTATTATATTGCAGCTGCCATGTTAATCTCCTCTTCAAGGACAAAGTTTTCCTAGTCAATCCATGCCATTATTTCTTTTTATTAGCGAGATGTTATCTCAAGCCATCCGAATCTTTAGTTTACATTTAAACATAAACCCATTTGTACTGTTAGATATTCTTGCTATGCCATCTGCCCTTTATAATCTTGTAAACATTTTTAAAGCTTATGAATTATTTAGATTATCTAGCTGATGTTTTATGATGTGTACTTTTGGTTGAATTTTTAGTATTAATTGTCATGAGCAAAATAATATTCATAAGTTTTATCATTGATTTATGTAGCAAAGGAATCCAGGTGAATTGACACAGAATTCTAGGAAACTGTTGGGGGCAAGGCTTAGAAGACTTGTTCTGCAAGAAAAACTTGAGAAGGTAAAGTGTCATTTTTTCTTCTAATACTTTCTTTGTTCCATTTGATTGAATACATTTTTCATTTTGGGCCTTCCCATTTGATTATACACTTGCTATTTGTGGACAAATTTTGACTTCATTAAAAAAAATTCTATTTGTGGACAAATTTTGACTTCATTAAAAAAAATGTTTGTTTTTTTTTTTTTTTATAAATTATTCGGATAATATATATTGTTTATTGTGAAAAAGTTCACATATTTTTGATGCCCCATTATTTTAAAGAAGTTTAAAAAAATGGGGTTTACATGAAATTAATAAGCAAAATGGGGTTGGATGATTCTTATTTAGCAAAATGGGGGCTCAATAAAAACACGTCATCACGCGGTTGTGTGTTTCAGGAAGGAAACACGCCATCCCTCATGGTTTCTTTCAGCTTTCACATGTTTTGACTGAAAGTCTAAAACACGGCTTAGGGGATGGCGTGTTTCAGGCACACGAAGTGGCTTTTTTTTTCCCCTGAACCCATTTTGCTAAATAAGTTTCATCAACCCCATTTTGATGACTACTTTATTTTAAACCCCAGTTTAAAAAAAACAAAAAGATTCCATAGAAGACCACATGGTCCACATTACACTTGACACACTTTTGATTTGACCACCTCCACCAACCAACCCAGCCACCTCACTGTATCTACCTGCCAATTTCCTTTCCACTTAACGCCACTGCCAAGTAGTGCCAACCATCACCATTGACATGCCCTACCATCGGTCCTAGAAAGCCTTGCAATTCTACCACCAAAGCAACCCTCTGGCACAACCACCACTTTGCCGCCTTCCTCTCCAATCCACCTGCAGGCTGTAGCCCACTTTTTCAACCTCAGTCTCCTGAAATTAAATTAAATTTCAGATCTACTGAAATTATGAAAAATGTGAAAACTTATAACATAGTCGACCACATCGTAATATTTCGGTTCACAACTCTTTTTTTCTTGTTGCAAAACATGTTGGAGACTACTTGGAGGTGACAGGACCTGTGGTGGCTGGGTTAGGGTTTGCAAGGTTGGTTGGGGATTGGGGAGGAAGTTGGTGAAGGATGATATGAGAGAAGGATGGTGCATGGTGATGGCAGTGGGTTTTTTGCCAAAATGATGGTAAGAGGTGGGTGGTGCGTAGCCGTGTAGGTGGTGCTGTTGCCAAAATGGTGGTGAGATATGGGTGGTGCATTAGTGCATTGGTGGTGATGACGGTGGGTGGAGCATAAATTATTAGAGGTGGGTGCTGACTGCTGAGAGATGCGAGAGGGGGTAAATACAAGGGTTTAAGGGTAATTTACCCTATGAAAAAGCATGATACCCCATTTGTTTTTCTCCACCTTAATATTGATGCATAAAAACAAGCATATACAATCAAACTGAACATCGGGGGAAGTAAATGGAATATTATGTAGAATATGCATCTATATGTCTATCTTTTTCCCCCACGGGGTTATTAGCTACCTTTTTCTACTGTACTTAAGCTAACTGTGTTGGTAATAGATATATAGGGTGATTATTTTCAAGGCTGTCACAAAAAAAACCTTGATATGGCAGAGTATGTAAAATCGACAATGTATAATTTGCAGATAGAGAACTGCTACAGGTTAAAGAAAAATCCATTGGTTGAGACTAACGCAAGTAACCGAAAAGATGTTCGGCCCAGGCAGATAGTGATTCCTGCCCAGCTGAAGATTAACGAATCATTAGAAGAAGCAGCTAAAACGGCGGCTTACAAGGTTGCTGAAGCCGAAGAGAAGACTTACTTTGCAGCTCTATCTGTCAGGGAAGCTGAGAGACTATCAAAGTTGCAGGAGGAATCAGATGCAATGTTGCAACTGGCACAAGAGATCTATGATACATGTAAAATTTATGATTAGAAAGCTCTTCATTTATCTGTTTGCTTGCTTTTGTCGTTGTTTGTACCTGGCAAACTTGTCATTTGTGTCGAATCATTACAAGCTCGAGTCACTGTGGGATCACCGTTATCAGGTCGGTTTGGGCACGAGTCAATGTATAGTGTCAGGTCTTGTGGGTCATTTACAGCTTCTTGGAAACAATGTCGAGTTAGTCATTCCGGGTGTGGGTCTCTTGAGTTGTCCTTTTCATCTTTTGATTGGGTCAATTTTGGTAGGTCTATCTCACTCATCCACATCAATGTTTGTTGACAGGGCACAACAATGAAGTCGTCGTTGCGTGAGTACAAATCGGGTGGTACTGATTTCTGAACCATTGCATTGCAACTACTTTGTGGAGGTTTTGAAAGTTACCATTGCCGGTGTATATTGAGGCAGTATCGGCCGCATTTAGGGTGCAATGGCAAAGATTAGGGCATGACGAACAATATTTAATACCTTGTTCTGAACTACATTGGCCTCACCATGTATAGAAAACTCAGTTTGCTAATTTTCCCAGAAGTTTTAGCTTCTGATTTCCGGAACTTTTTGTAGTAATTATATAATAATGCTACTTTCAATTGCTGGAATGTAGAAGTTCTAATGAAAGTTATTGTTTGTATGTACCTTAGCTTTTGATTTCCGATATCATCAATTTTTTTTAGGTTGGCAAGCCTTATATACTTTCACAGGTAAAATATAAACGAATTACAAAGTACGGACTAATATTTATGTCGGTTCCAAATTCCTCCATCTTAAATCCAAGAGTCAGGGTGTGTTGAAATTCTTATGATACCTTGTGTTTATATTTTTATGTTATTCCTTGAGTAGTGAAGTGTTCAAAATAATTGGCGTTTTCGATAGGTTGATTTTGAAATCAAGTAATTACATAGGTAACATACTCAATCTGAATAACGAATCTTGGTGTCAACTCTAAAATAAAAACTTACTGAAGTAAACAGACAAGGAAAATTAAAAACTTAAAAAAGTAAATTTTTAAAAAACAGCCCCCGGCGAGGATCGAACTCGCGACCTTTCGCTTACGAAGCGAACGCACTACCACTATGCTACGGAGGCATTTGTTGTTAATTTGAAAAACGTTTATAAATTTTATCTGTTCTTTTTATTATCTTTGGACCATCTTTTCTGTCAAAGCTTAGTTTTTTTTTTTTTTTAAAAAAAAATTATGTACAAAAACTTGTGAGTATCGGCTATTGAAACTTTTACTAACAATTACTTTTAATGTATCAATGTGTTTTTCTTCGACGTTAATGCTGCCACAAACAAAACTGTCTGCATAATGAGTTGATGATAAGTATTTTTGTTCTCTTTTTTTTTGGCATGATGAGGCACATGGCCAAATAAAATACAAAACAAAAGGGTTTAAAACTCCGACGGATCTACAGGGGTAAAAAAAGGGATTTTTAAGGATTTAATTGAAAATGTGTGTCGTCGTATTTCTTCCGGAATGGGATTTTCCTCTCAGCTGCGGGACGTCTCACACTCATCTCATCTGTTCTATCAAACATCTCAAGTTTCGTTCTATCGGTATTTAAATTACCGGTAAGTGTGACAAATAAGATTAATTCTATATTGTCACATTTTTGGTGGGCATGATGTAAAGTGTCGAGCACGACTTACTGGTGTAGTAGGAATTTTCTATGTCTCCCTAAAAGTGGGGGGGGGGGGGACTGAGGATGCGTAATGTTGCATGCTTAAACCAAGCTCTGCTCGCTAAACATGCGTGGCGTTTGCTATCAGGAGAGGAATCGTTCTTCTGCCAGGTGTTTAGAGTCAAATTATTTGGAAACCGGAGCATCCAGAATCGTCTCCCCACACCGAAGCGGTATAACCTTTTGTGGGGGGCGCGAAGCATTCTGTATGGGTATGACCTCCTGTCACATCATGTTGGTTGGAAACCAGGGGTGGAATCAAATCTGAATGTCTGGGAAACTCCTTGGGTACTAGGGCACCAGCCGGAACCGAAAACTGACATTCTAAGCCTGTACTATGCCTTCCTAAAGGACCTAAGGGTCAAGGATCTGATACAAGATAGGCGGATGTGGAAGGAGAGGTTGATTAGTGAATACTTTATTGAGGAGGATGTTGAAAAAATTCTTGCGATTCCTCTGTGCTTTACGCAAGAGCAGGATAAAGTCTTATGGCCACTGACAAATAGTGGTAATTATACGGTGAAATCGGTTTATAGAGCGGCTTTCTCACAGTTCATGGAGCGGAAGGGCACGGAGAAGGATCGAACAAGGGTGGACGATAGGGGGAGAACTTTTTGCAAACAAAAACCGTGGAGACTTCCGGGACCGCAGATGTGGAAGATCTTGGTATGGAGAATCTTGACAGATTCACTTCCGGTGGGGAGCAATTTTCTGAAAAGAAACATGGAGATTGATGCATGTTGTCATCTTTGTTCAAATGATGGATCTGAGATTGAGTCGATGGAGCATTTGTTTCGGGATTGTAGTATTGCTAGGAAAATATGGGCCTCCTCTGATTTAGGTATCCGGACTGAACAAGATGGACATCTGGGGATTGCCGATTGGATCATGGACTGGCTATCGTTCTTGGGCATCCTCGAAGATGCGGAACGAAGGGTGGTAAAGTTTCTGGCCCTCTTATGGTGTTTATGGGGACTACGTAATGCATGGGGGAGAGTCATTTCATCCACACTCGTTTTTTGGTGTGTATAAAGAAGCGACGAGAAAAACTATGTTGGCCCGGAAAAGGGAAGCAAGGAGGAGAATGTTTGCCTGGAGATGGAGGTGAAGGACGATATGTGTCCGGCTAGGGTGGAGAAAAGGGATGTGAAGGATGGACATCCGGTTTATTTGGTGGGGACGCAGGGCAAGTGTGATGCTATACGAGTCTACGTGGATGCATATTGGATAAGTCGCTCGGCGGGGGCTGTTGCCTGGGTGCTCCAAGATAACACTGGGTCGCTGTTATCTAACGGTGGACTCAAGGTGAGGGCGGAATCGTCTTTACAGGCGGAGGCCGTGGGGATTAGGGAGGCAATTCTATGGGTACGAAGATCTGGTTTCTACCACGTGGAGGTACGATCAGACTGCTTGCAGGCGGTCAACCAGTTAATAGGCTTTGAGGAGGATCATCATTTTATTGCAGGGATCCTGAATGACATCAGGGAGTTAGCGTCCGGTTTTCATTGTTTATGTATTTCTTTTGTTCATAGATCGCTCAATATGTTGGCACATGATACTGCTCAACATGTTTTGCGACATGACTAGCTCTTTAGGTATCCTTTTACGGTTGTCAAAAAAAAAAAAAAAAAAAAACTTTGACCTATTAACAGGTCGAGATATTTTTGGTTAGATCACGATATGTATTACCACATAGGAGAATCTAGAGTTATGGTTTAACCAATGGCTAACCATAGTAGATATCCAAATCATTCTGGTCTTCATAGGAATTACGAGTATGATTTTGAGCAGATTCAAGTGTACAAAGTTACTGTAAGCGAAAACTTATTATCCAAGGTGTTTGTAAATAAGGTTTATTAGAGAAAGAACAATTTAGCAATTTAGTTAGTGATTAATGGGCGACACTAGATAATCCTCATTGCGAAAAAGAAAGTAAATTGTTGTAAATAAAGAGGATGAAAATAGTGGAAAATGAAGTGAATAAAAGAGTGAAGGAGAGAAACACGAGCAAAATATCATCTTTTTATATTCGTTTGGCAATTTTGCCATATACTCGTTTCCTTTTTGTATTCACCTTACCAAGCTTAACACCGGCGTATTTAATCAAATAGTCAAAATAGAAACTCAATACACAAATACGAGTTTAAAATACACAAATAGTCAAAATAGAAACTCAATACACAAATACAGTACCAAACATAGCTAGATGGCCAAAAATGGTGAGTATCACCTACTGATACTGGTTAGTGGTAACTCAGCATCCTTTATTTTTTGCCAGGAGTAAAAAGTTACATAAAGACTACAAAAGTTTAGCCTGTTACTGAAAAACGCATCCATTAAGACGAAATTTGCCTTCTTTTGTTAGGAAAATTTTCAACTGAACGTACACTGAAAAAAAGAGTATTAAATACCGAGCAGGACGAAGTTGTCCAATTGGTTACCAGAAGTGCACCGACCAAAATTAGGCCACGACAACCAATAATGAAATCAAGTTTTAGGGTGAGATTAACACCGCAGGTGATGCAATGAGAAATCAGAGCCGTTGGTAATTACAATTCCTTTTTCCTGCTTGGTTTCTAACGATTTTGGAGTAGAAGTTCCATGACGGATGAGCATTTGTGATGGATTTTTGACCAAAAGGATTTGCCTGAATGAATTTCTGAACATTCTCAGCTTCTGCCAGTCTTTCAAGATATAAGCGAATATCACCATTTGGTCCTGTCATTAACCCAATGTCAAAACGATTTCAATACAACCTCAAAGCAAGAAAACAACGAAAAGCTACTCCTCTTCGCATTCAAGCTTCCCTATGTAGGCCATGTCTACTTTTTATGAGAGAAATTTCAAATTTTTACGATACTTGGAAGAGACTGAGAAAAAGCCGGTGACACAAATAAATCAATCACATATAGTTTATTTAGCAGTAGTCTTACTACTCCCATTGTCCCAATCATTTTTTTACTTTTTTTTTTTTTTAATTCCTTGTGAGGGGTATTTTAATCAAAGGTTCAAAGGTAAACAAATGATTGGGACGGACGAAGTATCAAAAAAAGGAAGTTTTGTTTTTTGCCTCGACATAAATAAAATAAAATAAAATAAAATAAAGGAAGTTATATAAATACCAAGCGGATAGTAAAAGAAACTTGGGGGGGAATATACAGTAGTAGAAAGCATCTCACCTAAAGATTTATCTTTAACATCTGCAAATGAGTACGCTTTTGGATGTATAGCTGTGTAAGGCTGGATGAAGGACATTAAAAAAAGGGAACCAAATTATATGATTATAATAGATGAAAGACAAGACACTAATTCCAAGGAAACGCTATGCTACAACATCTAATTACTGTCTAGAATCATCAAAGCACTACTTACTGGGTTGCGCAAGGCCTTGTATGGTGAATCATCCAACAATATTGTATTCGATTTATCATAGAACCCCCTCTGCGATGGAAGATGGTTTGCCTTACTTTCCCATAGGTTTTTCAGTTCCTTAAGGACCAAAGGTTTGTGCTTGTCTTCAAGAGTTTTGAAACCTGTCTTAGTACAGCGGGATCCATCCTGCACAAAGTTCTCTCCTAATAAGTTAGTAGGTCCAAATTTAGAAGGAATCATGATTAGCTGAAAACACATCTAAAGTTACAAAAATGAAGAAACTGCAACATCAGAGTAACCCCAAGCATAAATCACATACAAGAGAGCAAGTACCATGGTATGAAAATACCCCCCTTGCGTTATGTAACGGAATTCTAGGCTTCAATGAGGTCATTTAGCATTATATAATGCCCTAGAAAAAGGGTAACATTTTGGTCATGACTCATGAGAACAATTAACTTCGTAGTTTCTCTCCACGAAGAACAATTAGCTCATAATTTGCTTCCGAGTTCAAACAGGTCTTCCAATTTCTCACTGCCTAGAAAGACCATCAGTCGGTGATAAATAAATAAAAATCCTCATTTTAAAATTTGAAAGTTAAAAAGTTTGACATTTTTTTCTTGGGTTCCGAGCATTATTTATCTAGTTCTTTTGAACGACACAATCACTACACAGGAAGATGCATGCAAGATATTCAAATGAGAATTAAAATGCCTCACCCAACAGAAAAGTAACTTGTTCTTCATATTGTTCATTAGTAAGTCGACCGCCCTGGTCAAATTCTTCCTGAAAAAAACACAGACGAACACAAGGTACATACTACTTAGAAAGAACGTTGACAGCACAGTCACCAAGATGCAAGTGGTGTTACTCTCCCCTATAATAATAACTAAGACCTCATCATCATCAATTCTCCAAAGGATACATCATGAACATAAGTCACAGCCCTCGGTGCTTTAACTTTTAACTGAATTTCATACCTTACAAGAAAAAGGCACATAAAGATGCACATATAGCTAACCAAGAAACGCAAATACATTCCTTTAAAGGTTGGCAAAAATGTCAGACATGTAAACTTCTCAAGTACGTGTCTTAGTGTTTCATACTTTCGTGTAATTCCAATATGAGAATTAAACCACCATCCAGTAACATCAGACGACACGCAATGAACGAATTAAATTAAGAAAAAGAAATATCATACTTCGTTCTTGATGACCATATGCCGACATCAAATTTCTCAAAGCAGAACTGCAGAAAATCATCACAGAAAGGCCTTTTGAAAACTGAATCAAAAAAAAAAAAAAAAAAGTCAAGAGGTCAGATTACAAATATGAAATTCAAATGAAGAGTTGAGAGGATATGAAGTTAATTAATCACCTATTTTCTTTGCTAAAGTAAAGTCTGGCTTAAAGCGTTTAGGACAATGCGGAACAATGTCAGCAAGCAAGCCATTAACATCCAGGACCAACAGCTTTCTTCTAGATTTCAGAATAGTAGTGGTATCTAAAGGTTTTCCATTTGAGTCAACGTTTACTGAACAAGTAGCCACCGGATGGTCATTTGCCATAACATCATTGTTGATATCACTTAAACTTATATTATCTGTAACACCTGAGACCGGCTTAACACTCACATTATCCAAACAAGTACTCTCTATAGAGCTACAATCATTCACCTTCTTTAGCTTGGATTCTCTTTTTCTCTTCTTAGACACTGAGACGTTCACTCCACCCAAAACTTCCTTCTCTAATACATCCATTGGGGTATCAACGGGAGAAATACGTAACTTTTCAGGGGAACATGTTAAATTTGACTCAACTGGCACTTCCTCTAAAACGTTGGTTTTGGGAGTACCAACATTCACATTATCCAAACGCTTGGGTTTTCTTTTTCTCTTCTTGGATACTACATCATCCACTCCAGCCGAAGCCGAAACTTCCTTGTCCAATACACCCACGGTGGTATCAATTGGAGAAATATGTAACTTCTCACCTGAACTTGTTAAATTTAACTGAACTTGTACTTCCTCTGGAGCATCGGTTT
>VHZZ01015392.1:19773-43985 GCA_009801015.1 Silene noctiflora
TGGGAATGCCAACACTCACATTATCCAAACAAGTCATCTCCATAGTGCTATGCTTGGGTTTTCTTTTTTTCTTCTTGGACACTACATCATCCACTCCAGCCGAAGCCGAAACTTCTTTCTCTAATACACCATTCATGGTATCAACTAACTTCTCACCAGAACTTGATAAATTTGACTCAACTGGTACTTCCTCCCGAACATCGGTTTTGGGAATCCCAACACTCACATTATCCAAACAAGTCATCTCCATAGTGCTATGCTTGGGTTTTCTTTTCTTCTTCTTGGACACTACATCATCCACTCCAGCCGAAGCCAAAACTTCCTTCTCTAATACACCATTCATGGTATCAACTAACTTCTCACCAGAACTTGTTAAATTTGACTCAACTCGTACTTCCTCCCGAACATCGGTTTTGGGAATCCCAACACTCACATGATCCAAACGAGTCATCTCCATAGTGCTATGCTTGGGTTTTCTTTTTTTCTTCTTGGACACTACATCATCCACCCCAGCCGAAGCCGAAGCCGAAGCCGAAACTTCCTTCTCTAATACACCATTCATGGTATCAATTAAAGAAATATGGAACTTCTCACCAGAACTTGTTAAATTTGACTCAACTGGTACTTCCTCCCGAACATCGGTTTTGGGAATCCCAACACTCACATTATCCAAACATGTAATCTCCATAGTGCTATGCTTTGGTTTTCTTTTTTTCTTCTTGGACACTACAGCGCCCACTCCACCCGAAACTTCCTTCTCTAATTCACCATTCCTGGTATCAACTGGAGAAATATGGAACTTCTCAGGGGAACTAGTTAAATTTGACTCAACTAGTACTTCCTCTATACCATCGGTTTTGGAAATACCATCACTCACATTATCCAAACAAGTCATTTCTATAGAGCTACGCTTCGGTTTTCTTTTTTTCTTCTTGGACACTAGAGCGTTCACTCCACCGGAAATTTCCTTCTCTAATACACCCAATGTGGTATCAACGGGAGAAATATGGACCTTTTCAGGGGAACTTGTTAAATTTAACTGAACTGGTACTTCCTCAAGAACATCAGCTTTGGGAATACCAACACTCACATTATCCAAACAAGTCTCCTTTAGCTTGGCTATTCTTTTTCTTGAGTTGGACACTACAATGTCCCTTCCACCAGAAACTTCCTTCTCTAATACACCATTCATGGTATCAACTGAAGAAATATGGAACTTCTCACCAGAACTTGTTAAATTTGACTCAACTGGTACTTCCTCCCGAACATCGGTTTTGGGAATACCAACACTCACATTATCCAAACAAGTCATCTCCATAGTGCTACGCTTGGGTTTTCTTTTTTTCTTCTTGGACACTCCACCCGAAACTTCCTTCTCTAATACACCCATTGTGGTATCAATGGGAGGAATATGGAACTTCTCGGGGGAAGTTGTTAAATTTGACTGAACAGGTACTTCCTCTACATCGGTTTTGGGATTATCAACACTCAGATTATCCAAACGCTTGCATTTTCTTTTTCTCTTCTTAGACACTACATCATTCACTACAGCTGAAACATCCTTCTCTAATACACCAATGTTGCCGTTCACTTCAGCCAAAGCTTCCTTCTCTAATACACCCATTGTGCTAATCACTCCAGCCGAAACAGAAACTTCCTTCTCTACTACACCCATGGCACTGTTCACTCCAGCCAAAGCTTCCTTCTTCCATTTTCTTTTACTCTTCTTAGACACTACATTGTTCACTCCACCCAAAACTTCATTCTGTAATACAGAAGCTGTTAAAGTTGACGGTACTTTCTCTATAACATGGGTTTCGGGAATACTAACACCCACATTATCCTGTGCTATGGAATTCACACCACATTTAGCGGAATTAGTTTTGAGTTTTTTCTTTTTATTCTTCGACACTGCAACATTCACTCCAACCGAAGTCTTACCCGAAACTTCCTTCTCTAATACATCCATGGCGGTATCAACTGATACTTCCTTTACAACATCGGTTTCCGGAACACTAACATTCACATTATCCAAGCAAGAATCATCCATGGAGGACCTAAGTTTGGATTTATTTTCCGTACACAGATTTACCTTAGCGGAGCAGATAACAATGATAAATTACCTAATGATCGTTACAGCAACCTAGGATTATACGCTAACCTGATGATCGTCGACGGTTGACGTTTGACGGTTGACGGCCGCCGGCGTGCGATTCCGATTGTGTTTCGGAGTTAGGGTTTCTTCTTGTTCGCGTTGCTTCGCATAAGCTTCAACTTGGGGCTTTGGCCAATTGTTCAATTAGATAATATGATAGAGGATTTAGAGATGGTATAATTTAGATAATCGGTTTTTCTAAAGGGTGCATTATGGGTAAATGCAGAAATATTACGATATAAAAAATGGTGTATTCAAGTATAAAATTAATGACAATACTAGATTGTTAGTGTTAATCGCATTTTGATGTTAGTGCTCTTACTCACTTAGAAAATAGAAATATCAATCTCACCTATCTATAAGTTGATAGCGTTACAATTCAAAATATACTACTTGAAACCATAAGTTTCTTAGAAAAACCAATCATAAAGTATAAAATAAACGAGAATAACTAAAATGCACATTTTTATTGTCTTTAGGATTTAGGATAATTTTGCTCGTCATATTGGAATTTCTTTGCTACTTTGATAAACTACTTGAAACCATAAGTTTCTTAGCCACTTAACGGTCAGCTTCACTAATTGGATTGCCTCGAAAATACAAGTGTGGAA
Source organism: Silene noctiflora (assembly GCA_009801015.1). Lineage (NCBI taxonomy): Eukaryota > Viridiplantae > Streptophyta > Magnoliopsida > Caryophyllales > Caryophyllaceae > Silene > Silene noctiflora. Next base: position 22,540 of record VHZZ01015392.1, read on the forward strand.
ATGTTAACAAATACAGATTAGTGAAGACAATGAGATGATGTCCTCGAACAGATTGCAATGGAGTATAGATCATTCTTCAGTCTGTGTCGTAAAATTAGTTCATCCAATCTTAACTGTCAGCTTTCGGTCCTTGCAACTGCCTCCTTACCAAGGCGGTGTAGATACCGTCCTTGTCCAAAAGCTCCTCGTGGCTGCCACTTTCCACCACCTGACCATCTGATATAACTGCTACCACATTTGCACTTTTTACTGTTGAAAGCCTGTGAGCAATCACTAGGACTGTTCTTCCCTCCATAAGACGGTCCATGGCATCCTACAGATACATTTGATGTAAACCTTTGCTTTTCAAGAAACATTTGATGTAAACTTAGAACTTGTCTATAGAGCATCAGAGCTACATCATCCACAAACAATGCCAAAAAAGCTTTTGCCAATCACAAGTGAGGGCTCACAGCCTTACCTCCATGTCCAATACATGTGAAGGTTATTTTCACAGTGACTCGTGATGAAAATTGAATCAAGGATTGCAACTCTCAGCTGCTAATTCATACTCATAAAAGGCCTAAAATTTAGTATAGATCTGTCACCAGGTCATGTGTGTCGGGTCCAGGTTCGGTCAGTTTGAATCGGATATGATGTGATTGGGTCTGGTAATTTAGGATTCGAATATGTTTCGAGTGCATTGTCATCAGACATCAGGTGTGGCTCAATTCGGTGCCAGTAAACTTCGTGATCGGCTCAAATCTAGAAGGTTTCGGTTCATATTTTTGTGTTGTTGCTCAGGAACAGGACGGGTTATTAGACTGGGTTAGTTTTGCCATGTCCTATTTAGTGTTAGTGAGTTGCTCTGGTCTACTTCACCATATTCAAAACCCAAAGAATAGGAACTCAGAATGCATCATAAATATAAAACGAACATCAATATAGATCATTAAGATGAAATACAGCTAGATATTGTTAGTTTCTAACCTGTACGAGATATTCGCTTTCAGCGTCAAGGGCACTAGTGGCTTCATCCAGCAATAGAACTTTAGGATTCATCATCAAAGCCCTGGCAATAGCTATTCGTTGTTTCTGACCGCCTGAAAGTCTAATCCCACGTTCCCCAACATGGGTCTGATATTTGTCAGGAAACTTGGATATAAATTCATGGGCATTTGCCATTTTCTGCGTAAATCAACAATCAAACATGCAAGGTCAGACTAACATATGAAAATGAATTGTATTAAAGACTAAAAAAGGTGAGTATCGTACAGCTGCATTCTCTATATCATCAATGCTGGCTTTGCCGTCCAGGCCATAGGCAATGTTCTCCTCTATGGAGCAATTGAAGAGAGTAGGCTCCTGGCTTACAATGCTAATCTGCAGTTCAAGATATGGCTAAGAAACTCTATTGTAGTAGTAGTACTAAATGAGAAATACAAGATACCGGGTAGTATTTTCTCTATTTCACAATGTTCTTTCCATTTGAATTTAGGTCTTTGAAACAATACTTAAACCATATACTACTTTTAAGTGAGTATAATTTTTTGAAAGATTTTTTGTGACAAAAGCACGTAATTTAAAATCTTACGGGAAACACTTCTAGGTTGTTACAATGTATGATTACGCCTTTATGATCAAAGCTTCGGAAACTTTGATCTCAAAGGAAAGAACATTATAAAAACAAGGACGTATTATAAAAATGGATATGATGTGCTATTGTTCCTATGATTGAAGTGAAGATCCACAATAGACTGTTAAAAACATTCTACCTTGCTATGCAGGTGTTTGTGTGATATTTCTTCAAGCGGGACCCCACTCAGTAAGATCTTACCCTTGGAAGGATCATAAAACCTCTCAATCAAGTTTGCAATTGTAGTCTGCATCATCAGAAAAAGAAACTGTAAGTTCAATGCTTAGATCTTACCCTTGGAGGCACACTATCCTCCTTTTAAAAACATTCTTCTTTGCAATATAGTTCCAACTTCCAATTTTTTCAAGACTGAGCAAAGAAATCGAGACTTACTTTTCCGCCACCACTTGGGCCAACAAGAGCGACTTTGGAGCCAGGCTGCAATTTCAAGTTTATTCCCTGGAATTTGCAGGACATTGTCAAATACCACATTTAGTGAGGAGTAAGGACATAGGAGTATAGGACAGTTATCGTGATTAAAGGCAAGTAGTTTTTACCTTGAGTACCATATCTTTTGGCCGTGAAGGATATGAGAACCAGACATCATCCAATGACACCTCCGCATCCTGATCACTGAACAAAGAACAAAAGGAAAATGTTGGCTTAAGGCTTCGTTCGACGACCCCAAATTATTTTAGGACTAATGCTATGTTGTTTTTTTATCGAGGGTAGCATCAGCAGATGCCTCATATGCTGCCAAATGTTTGCTTAAGCTATCAAGGAGAAATGAGGACTGTTCAAAACCAGCTCTCCAATTAGAAGTATAAGTTTATCCCGAAAGAACCACTGAAGCTAGGGAAACGAAATGTGAACTGAATAGCATAAAAGCCACCAATGAGAAATCTCGATACCAACACATCTCATTTCTCTTTCAAGTATTTCAAATTGTAAACTACTTTTACAACAGAGAACGGATATGATTTCAGTTGTCAGTGAAGCAAAGAACAGTAACCAAACTGGATTTATTTCATAATAACAGGACAAAGAAGATGAGATTAAGAATGTCAACAACGCACCCTAAGGGACACTTAGATCCTGGTTTCGGCATGGATGATGTGCGGTCCAAGAGTTGGAAAACACGCCTGCTAGCTCCTGCTGCTTTCATTGCCACTGTGTATAACCCGGTTAATCCAGATATTGATTGCCCCACTGCAAAAGAAATAATAACACCTTGTTTATAAAGTGGTTCATAGAAACTGAAATTTATCTAATTTTCAGGTACACAGACTTTCACGTTATATTCTACAATTGCCAAGTAAATAGTGTATCTACTTTAGTTCACATATACTTTGTCTGTTCATGAATAAACTTCCTAGTTTGTTTTGTACATAAAAATAAGGAACATTACAAAATGCGGATTAAAGTGCGCGTTGATGAACGTCGTGGGGTCACAAACCATCAAGAGCACCAAATAGAGTACCCCAAAAAAAGGATTTCATGGACAACTCAGAATGTGAAACAGAGATGTCTATTCAGGACAGAGAGAGTACCATTAAATCTCAAAAATTGCAGATTCTTGGACATCTCAAAATGGAAACAAGGATGTTTAATCATGGACAGCGGGCTTATTATCTAAATCTTATAAATCGCAGACCATAATGGGCAGCAAACAGTTGAACATTTACCTGTCAGGCTGTAGAGAATGAAGGAGGTTAAGGCACCGGGAGACATGCCACTGCTGCCATTGATAGTCAGAATAGCACCATATATAACTACAACTATAACTGATAGGGTGGATGCTGCATTTAGTCCACCAAAGAACGCTCCTGCCACTTTCTGTAACAGCCAGTTACCGGAGTTAAAAAAAGCTAATGATGATAAACTAAGTTTAAATAAAATTTAGGAAAAGAATGTGAATCACAATAGAAACGCACAGCTTGTGTGAGTCCTAAGTTTAATGTCTCATCCACTTTCTCAGAGTACCGTTGAATCTCAAAGTCTTCTTGGGCAAAGGACCTTACTGTACGGATAGCACCGAAAGACTCCTGTAGAAATGTGAATTATGAATTACTAAAGTTTTCATTAAGATATGACAATATTTCTACAACTCCTGAGGTACATACAAAAAAGAAAGATGACACCAGCTGAGAATAACTTTTAACTAAATAAATGCTACAATTACATTTTATTTTTTAGGTTATGCTCCAGTGGACCTCCATAATGTATTACTCCAGCCATCCCATTTATCATGTCCTCATTTGACTATGGTAGCCATAAAAATACAACTTCCTCCGTCCCATTTATCGTGTCCTCATTTGACTAAGGTGCCTATACAAATACAACTTTGACCAATGTTTTCTCACAACATAAACTAGCGTGCGCCAATTAAAAACGATAACGTGATAAGTTGTTTTTATGAAACAAACTAGGCATACCTTACAGCATCTATTTGTGATCTATATATGTTTGGACAACTCAGTGGTCAAAGTTAAAAAGATTTGAGTATTTGACAGCCAAAGTCAAACCAGGACAAATAAGAGTGGGATGGACATAGTAACTTTTAAATGCAAACGGATTCACAAACCTCTGCAATTGAAGAAGCTGCAGCAGCTGCAGCTTGAGTCTTGTGAGAAAGTTCACGGAGAAAGCGACCGAATTTCCGTACAGCAACAGATATTGGAGGCACAACCACCAAAGCCAACACTGATCATAAATAGATGAGAAATTGACTGATATAATCATAATATCATAAAAACATTGAATGCTCAACAACAGAAAGCTTGATCTTACATGTTAATTTCCACGACGTTGCAAACATGAAAGCAAGACCAATAACAGCAGTTGCAAGGTTTCTCATTGCTTCAGAAAGATTGGTAGTGGCAGCATTCTTTATGATTTGTGTATCTTCTGACAACCTGCTCAGAAGTTCTCCAGTTCTTGTAACATCAAAAAAGGCTATTTCCTGAAAGTCAGTTTATAAAAGAGCACAAAAAATCATTTTCATTCAAAATGGTATGGTATAAGATGAAAAGAAACTTGTAAATTTACAGATTGAGGGATTGATCTGTTTCACCTGATTAACTATGTGGGAAAACAAATTCTTTCTCAATCTTGCAACAACCCTTTCACTTGCAGAGGTAAACAACCACGCGCGCAGCGCCGTGCACAATGAACTGGGGGAGAAAAAAAACGAGAAGACATGTGAAGTCCCCACAACAATAATATGCCAAGCTAGCTTTGAACAATCAGACATATCTTAAACTATCCATCTGAATGTATATCCTCATTTCACTTGGTGGTCTATAGATGTCCACTTTTGCCACTAATTTCTCCAAATATATGTAAACATAAAATGTTAACTTTGTTGTAGTGACTTATTTAAGCAACTGCTTTCATATATCTTTCCCAAGAAGTTGTAACCGTTGTAAATTGTGAGAAAATATTGAGGTCAAAGTCAACATTGTTTGATCACCAAACAAGAGGCGATATAAGTGTGATGAACTTTAGACGAGAGTCATACAGCTTAGTTATTGGCCAGTAGACTTACCCCACAAGAACAATCAGAACAATTTCTACTATGGTGTTCTCGACAGCTTTAACAGCATTGGCTTTCAGCTGTGGCGTGCTAATATCTCCCGACACAATGTCAATTATTTTTCCACCAAATTTGGGCTGCAACCAAAAAAAAGTGAACACTTAATTCAAAGAGCCATTATTTGTTCAAACATTGCTCAATTTGTGGAAATGTAAGTAAGATAGACGTACGATTAATATACTGGAAACAGCTGCTACCAAGAGTGCAATTGTAGCAATAACCAGTTTAGGTGCATCAGGTTTCGCCTGCAAAATGCGATGTTGACATTGGCTACATGTATGAAAAACAAGAGCATTTAAGAAACACAGAACAGAAGTAAAAAATAAATAAATAAGAATAGCACACTTACAAGAGCAATAACTCTAGAGAATCCCACATTCGCAGCCTAAGCAACAAACGGAATGTCAGAAGCAAATTAAGCAACATAAACGAAAACTACTCCCACCATTCATTTAAATTCATTTCATTTTCTTTTAGACGAATGTTTTAAGCGATGAAAAAAAATGTGAGAGGAGCTTGGGGCCTACCCAAATAGAAAATTAGTGAATTTATATCAGCATACGAAAAATGTGGTGAATTTAAACGAATACAGGGATTAATAGTAATAAAAAAAAGGTTTTGGCTATCCCTTACCGGCAGCTCCCCATTCTCCAAGTCTGTTAAACCTTCAGCTTCATCTCTCTTTCTGCCACCCTAAGAGAAGCAGATAGTTAGATACTAAAAGTAGGTCCCATCCAGAAGACGAGTCCAGATGAGCCTAGAAGACCATCATGAAGTTTATTAATTACAAAATGTAGGTTGTTCCTTTACGGTTTGAAACCAACCATAACTCGAATTGAGTATTCCAACTGTCCTATCATGAACGCCTACTACTTGCCTTTTACAAGGCAACATAGCATAAAATAAGGTCATAGTATCGACTACCTTGGGTGCATTTGATCCTTTGGGGGAAGATCTATAGCTTAAAATAGCAACATAGTAGCATTTTGAATCAAGACAATGATTTTCAAAATTGCAGTTTCACCAGACAAGAAAGGGAAGTCAAGAAATACAAAAAATGAGCAATGCTAGATTAATCAAAACAAATGCTTGATTCTCATTATCATTACCCGATTACTACAAAGAGCTCCGGCTTCAAGCCATGGAAGCCTATAAAAGGTCGAACGCAAGCATCATTTCCCTTGCGACATTAGATAGGTTTTGTCCAAATGACCCTTAACAGATAACAGATAACACAATATCTTTGTCTCCATCTAAACTGGATGAAACTACAAATAATCGAACAAACAGAAGTCCCCACCGTAACAAACTCTACAAAAAAAATAAGCAATCCTACAAAACTAAGAACGCGCTTCCATTCAAAATTTCAAATTCATGGGCACTATAATCACACGTATAACAGGTAACTATACTCCGGATATCCGTTCCAACTTCCAACAGTCATCGTAACAACCCTCTCCGTCAAGGAAGGATACATCTAAACCTTTAAGCGACTAATACAGTGGCTGAATCAGAATTTAAACTTTTAGGGGTTGTTAAATTTTAACTAATAATAGTGAAAATATGATTAATTTGGTTCTACAATGGCCACGTTCTCTACAACAATAACACCAACATTACTCTGTGTCCCAATGACTCCCACAAATTGCAAGGTAATAATTCACTAACAATAATACTAGGGAAAAAGGGAATCTTACATTTCTATTCAAAAGAGGAGTTCTTGTACCACCACCATGACCATGACCATGACCACCACCAAAATTCATTTTTATTTATTTGGGTTCTTTGAAATAAAGAGTTATCCAAGAACCCAGGAAAATACCCAAATTGCAAAGGATGTAGTATAGAATATGCAAAACAAGAGTTGGGTATTTATTCAAGTGTGAAAGTTGGGTCCATAAAATAAAGGATTTCGCAGCTTTTTCAGAGAGTTAATCCTACCACACACACACACACAGTTAGAAAAAGTAGAGGGTGAACTATGGAGGATTGGAGGGTAGTGGTGTAGTCTCACTCTTGTGGAATCTAGAGGCGTTCAAACGCGAGCTTGGGCCGGATATGGCCGGTCTCACGTTTAATTTTTGGCCCACGGACAACCGGATTTGAGACGGATTAGTGGGCTGGGCCTTTGTATTTTTCTTACAATGCCTTGTCCGTACCCGCTTTCTTAGCGCGCGGGATGAGCTGGATTCAATGGACGGGACGACCCATAAACAACTCTACTTAAAATGTTCATATCCGTGTTTATTTAGTGTAAAACGGGTCAATTACTGTTTTATATAGGTGAATTAGAAAAAGTTTGACATTCCTTGCGAGCATTTTGTCTATTTATCTATTTGACTCATTTTAAAAAAAAAAGATGTGTGACAGTGCTAAACAAGAATTTGTGCAATTAGAATGGAAACGATTTTAAGGCAAGTTTGTCTTTTTGTATGACTGTTAAAATATATTAGTTTTTCTTATGTAAAGGGAATCATTAAGTAATGTGAACGGAATTTGAACTCCACCTTCCCTATTTTTATTGATCAAGTAAATTGACATCTTAAAATGGAAAATACGTATAATAATGGTTATCATCTTCCCATGCAGCATTCTCTACACCCGAGTGTAACCTTATCATCTTCCGAAAATGGAGTGGTTGTGTTTTATAGAAAATGAAGTGAAAACTTGGTGGGCAAGTAGGAGTTTAATGCGTGAGGTGGAGACAAAAGAGCACTCGTAGTAGACAAATCAAATATGGCATTCCATTTCGTGAATGGTCATGGAGCACGTCATATCCACTAATATATGAATCTATTTTAGCACCAAAAAAGCGAATCTATCACAATTATCCTAGTACGGAGTATTTTAATTATAATAATAATTCACTTGATTTTGACTTAAATATTCTTCATATTTACGTAAGTATATATTTGACTTAACTTGAGACATCATGAAACACGCTCAAAGGCAACATACCGATCCTTGTGAATAATTTTAGCCTGATAAACGGTTGAGTTATTTTTCAACTGAAATCGATTAGTTTTTCCACCCCAATAGTAAATGTATAACACGCTCAAGATTTCACCTACTTTTAACACTATCAGTTGTATTCAATTTCCAGATCAATTAGTTTGACAATCTATTATTAAGTGTGCTTGTGTTTATTGTTCAATAACAATGTCCATGATGTTGGACGTAATACGCCAGAGTTGGATGAGAATAAGATGCACCAGAGGAAGGACGCGATGACGATAATAGATGTATATCTTGCTAAGATTGCTGTCAGAAATTGTGTGCAACCTATTCTATTTACAACTATAAAAAAATAAAAAATAAAAAAATATTCAGTTTATGGATGAAAATATTACTCCCACCATTTCCCAAGTGCCAAATAAATTCAAAAAAAATGATAAACTATTAGTACCAACTAAAAAATTTTATATAAACAAAATTAGAATTACATTTAACTTTTCTATTCCCTAACCGCCCCCGTCCTCCACGGCCTCTTCGCCTGCTTTGAGCGAATCTCCTGCCTGTGTTATCCACTTAGCCAGTTAGCCATTATGAATACCTTATGTGCCTTGAAATACCTCAAGCTAGCTATAGACTATAGTACTATAAGAGTATAAGATCAGCTGAAAGTGCATTCATAAAGTACAAAAGCAACCATCCTAGGACGAGCCATGAACGTAAAGGCAAACAGATACGGCTTGTAAAAATGACATTGAAGGACAATGGGAATGTCAAATTGTCAACAGCAAGATCATCAAGGAAAAGGGAATGAAAAAAATTTGAAAAATGGGAGCCCGTCAGCTAAATGGGCAACTTTTCAAGTGTATGAAGCTCTCAACGGTATAGCTGTCACTGAATAAAGTTGCTCATTTATAAGGCAGTTCTACCTAGGAATTGCAAGACTGTGTGTTGAGTATTTAACAAAATCCTTGAATAAAGCGGAAATGCGTTATCCTCCGATACCATTTTTAAAAAAACTATCATGGATTATGGGAAAGATAGGCACACTAGAATTCAGCGTGAAATAGTTTAATTTCACAAGATTATACTTCTTGCCTTCTTGGTTTTATAGAAATCTCAGATTTCACAAGCTGCAAAAATGTCCTTATAAAACACCCTTAAATGCACAAACCTGAGAGTGGCGTTTCTTAAATCACTCCAATGACCCTTCATTCCTCATCACTGTCATACACAACTGCCATACGACGATGAGTATTAGGCTTCTTACGAGGAGACTCCTCATCTGACTCGTATTCCTTGCGTTTAAGGCTGTTTCCAGCTTCTTTAACCGTATGCTTAGGCTCCTGTGAAAGCATTCGAGTAAATAATGAAACTAAGAATGATTTCATGACATTCATGAGAACATAAATGCACAATAGAGGGATGAATTTGGAGGAGTATCATATTCATGATCGAGAACTATGTGTCAGACACGTCATTAACAAGAGACTATCACAATGCTTTAATTACTATTCTAACAAAGAGAAAACAAAACACAACCAGGACCTATCATGTTATTCACAGTAAATTAACATCAATGTCAGAGCCTTATTCTACTTCCGCATAGTGCGGGGTAAGTGGGGTCAGATGAACGCAGCCTCACCCTTGTGTTATTCAAGGTAAAAAAAAAAAAAAAAAAAAAAAAAAAAAAAAAAAAAAAAAAAAAACTCCTTATGTAGACCAATATTGATAGAGATTCAATCAAATCCCATTTTGTACTAGAATATTATAAGCATTAAAAACGTTCGAGAAACAGGTATACCAATCACACTAGCATGCATACAGAATATTACAGATATTTCATCATCCAATTAGTTTTTTTCAATTGAAATGGTCGTCCAGATGTTTAGTTGTTATATTATGTTGATTCTTCTCATTCAATGGCTACTTCCTACACTGAATACAATCTTACCCAATTCTCTTTTATTATTCTCACTATAATAACCTATTGGAAAACAAAAGATAAGCACCACAAATACACGAAAAAAGAACCAGAGAATAGGAACATAGCAGAGTATGCTCCATTACCAATAGTAGTACAAATTGGAACATATTGAGGCCAGGCTATTACTTCAGATAACAAACGTTATAATAATAATAATAATAATATGCAGCTAAAGGAGATCATAAAAACGCAATGTTTCTACATACCTCGGCTTCCTCGTCTGACACACCACCTTGTGGTGCCTGTTCCTCAGGCTCGACATCGTCCTCGGAATCCTGCCATTCTGGTTCTGAATCCTCATAGGGTCGTTCAGGGGCCTCCTCTTCTTCTCCATCAGTTTCATAGTATGATCCCTCTTTGTCACTGTCTGAGAAATCCACAGGGCGCCGAGAAGTTTTAAGACCAGCTGATGACTTGCGAGGAATGTCTTTAAGTTGGCCCTTAAAGAAGAAAATGTATTTTTAGTATAATGTTCATTATGTATAATAACACATGCCATAAAAATTGATGACCATATTCATAGCCATTTTACCTTCTTTGCATTAATAATGCGCTTCTCAGCTCGAGCTTCCGCCTCCAACTCGTCCTCAAAATGGCGTCGTGAACCAGAACGATGTGAATCATAATAGTTCGCTTCATTGTCCTGTAAAAAATTGATATAATGGTTTTCTTTGCAAATTATTGACAACAATAGAAGCAATGTGCAGCTTAAATATTCAGAATTTCAAATTGCGATCAGAGAGGGCAGCTGTTTAACAGACTTAAAACAAAACCTCGTTTTGACTAAGAAATTTATCGAGAGAAGAACATTGGCGGCAAGATAAAAATATATACCCAGCTTAGACTTTTAAGTAACAATATGAAACATCGAAGTGTCTACTTGGGATTGAAGAAAATATGACTTTGAATAGCCGAAGAGAATTTATGCAGAATAGCAATGATGGTTAATTTACTAGATAACTTATGGGATTTGTTTTACTTTTTCATTTTATTTACTGTTTTTGTCTTTTTTAATCCCTCCCCTGGACTAGTGTTATTTACGCTGTCTCCTTGACTCAATATATTATCAATAGAAATAAAATAGCGCACAGGACAAAGAGTACTTATCGCACCAAAAGGACAATTACAAAAAGTCCAATTCACTCTCATTGGTTTCCCTTTTCTTTTTCAAATCTCTTTTTTTTCCTCGTCTTCTCATACTTCCTTCAATAGATTTGTCCCTATCAATCTGTTTTTCTTTATTTACCAACTCAGAGTGATGCTTATGTTCCATATGACCATTTGATATTAATCAACCTCAAAACATTCGAAACTAAGACTTTTGTGTTGTTAATACGAAAAGAGAGAGAGAATTGGAAAAGAACCTCCTCAAGTGCATCCTCTAAGAACCCAGGAGAGAGTTGGCGTCCTCTATCCGATGGCCTTGTGTACCTCCGATTCACCTTTTCACGCTTTCGAGCAAGTGTAGAATTGGCTCTGATGGTTTGACTTTCAGCCTGCAAGAACATATTTTAAACCAAGACAATTATACATGCTATAGCAAAACAATATTGTCCAAAGGTAGCACTTACTCTTTCTTTCTTTTCTTTTTCCTTCTCCGGATCAACATCAGTTATGCAGTTTTTAACCTTATAGACCTTTTTATGCCTTGAGTCCACAAGAGCAGTCAGTAAACGATGAGAGTTTGAAGATAATGATGATGGCATGAATCTCATTTTCTTAAGGAGCTTTCCTTGCGATTGGAGAATTCCCTGAGGTTTACATCCAAAACAAAGAAGGTAGCTGTGGAGTTAAAAACCAGTAAATAAAGAGAAGCTTGAAGTAGAAGTTCAATACAACAACAGAATAAGGGTCATATGTACGGAACATTTCCTCTCTGTTGAATACACAGAGAGGCTGTTTCCAGATGAGCCACAATGAAGGTAGAAGTTTAATATGATAAAGAGCTCCTAACATTTAATACGGATTTTTTAAGCCAAAAGTGTTGAAAATAGAACCAAAAGAAACCAACAAAAATATGTCAAAGAAGAATAGTTCATTATTAGATACTCAAAAATCAGTGGCTGAAATCTAAATACTTGTTATACATCGCAAGCATGACAAATTTTTATCAAATTGTTTAGAATGCTTTTAGGAGTAACACTTTCAAGTTATTGCTGCTAAAAAAGGAAGAGCGAGGATAAGGAATGGTGAAAAAAACTAACTACAGTGGAACAAACTAATTACCTTGCCGTGTCTAAGAAATAAGTATGCATTATCATGTTTTGCATCCTGCACAGATATGTCAAGAACCTCATTCCCTATCTGTAATTGTATACTGCCATCTGACCACCTCACAAAGCGTGCATTGCTTTCATACTGGAGATCAAACATGCAAGTCAGAAAGCTTTGTTAACAAAATCTACAACGAGAGCGAATTGAACTGTGTTTAGTAGCCTCGAGGCATACAAAGAAACACAAGGACCAAAGCACCTTGAAAACGCTAAACAATATCAAAGAGGTCTAGGAAGAGAAACCATGCAGTGAAGAAACTAGATACAGGCAATTGCATTATCTAAATGCAAAAGCAACACCGTCAACTGTGGATCTATGGCAATGTTGAGGCGTCCCTTGTACTCTTGTTAGTCTTGTAGAGTAGATTAAGAATTATCAAGTACTCTCGAGTCTTGATATAGTCATTGAAAAGAAGAAAAATGCATAAACAATAAGATGCATTCTTGCTACTTTTGTGACAAAGATTTATGAAGTACACAGGAATCATAGCAAAAATGCCTCACCAAGTGCATTTGATCATAATGGACCAACTTTACAACTTTTTAAAGGACAGATTTCGGACGTTTTGAATATATAATGGAACAGGTCAGGAGCCAACCACTTCCATTATTTTTCCTCTGTAATTCTTTGTATTGTAAACGACCCCAGTAGATAAGGAGTCCTCCCACTCGGAAGGAATGCCCAACGAAAAGTGATACAGAGTACTCAAAATGAGAAATGAGATGAACCATATTTTAGTCGGACAGACAGAATCTGACAGCCAAAGCTATCCCCAGGCAGAAGCACGTTGATTATAAGCACAACTGTACAGAATTCTATTGGAAAGCAGACCATAAGTAATCAATGCAATAAGGATAACATGAGATTTGACATACAGCTAACGATCCATCTGCCTTTTTCACAGTTCTCCAACGCACAATGTTGTTCTCCAAGCGAATTCGCTTTTTTACACCAGATTCATCAGTGACAAATACATCCTCTTCTACATATGTCTTCGGATCAAAAGGCTTTGGGTCGATGCCCATGATATTTGAAACTCTAATCATATTCATCTGCAATCAAAGGAAACTATCATGGTGAAATTGTTGTGTTCAATATCTTTACAGCATTGAATACTTAAAATAGTCTAAAATCAAAAGAAGGAATGCAAATATTGCAAAAAAAATGTAAAAGAGCACTCAATCTAAGGAACATAATCATTAAACAAGGAGCTACTTGATAAAATACAGAAAAACAACAAACAAATAGATCAACTAGCCAGTACATCAACACTTCAGTTCAGAACGAATGTATTGTCAGTCAGCCCCAAAGACACGATATTACAATGAGAAAGGGACAGGCGACACATTTAACACAATCAGACATGATTAGATTTTACTCCCTCTGATTCTTTGGAACTTCCCCATATTCCTTTTTTGGCCAATTCACTAGAATTGCCCCATTTTCTCTTTAAGCATGCTTTTGTAAATAAAATTCACCCTACTCTATTGGTGAGACCCACCACTCACTCACAACCTTAATCCTTGTGCAAAAAGCAAATGGGGCATTTCCAAAGAATCGGAAGGAGTACTTGTCCAGAATTCTTTCAGTGGTTGGCCATTAAGAGGATTTTAGATTTCACCCCCTTTGTGCTCCCTTGAAACTTAACCACCTCTTATTTGCTGATGATTTGCTACTCTTTGCTAAGGGTAATGCAGCTTCTATCATGTGGATTATGAGGGCATTTGCTACTTTTTCTGCAGCTTCTGGTCTATGTCTTAACAGAGACAAAACTGAAATTTATTTCAATGGTGTGAAGAATGAGATAGTAGAGGATGTATTACAAATCTCAGGGTTCAAGAAAGGATATTTGCCTTTTAAATACTTGGGGGTTCCCATCTCGTCCAAAAAGCTTACAACAACTGATGGAAGAAAATTAATTGACAAGGTTACTGCTAGAGTCAGAGCTTGGGGGGCTAAACATCTGTCATATGCTGGAAGACTCACTCTAGTTACTTCTGTCTTGCAATCTTTGCACTCATACTGGTCTACCATATTTCTGATTCCTAATGGCATTATGAATAAGATAGATGCTATTTGTAGGCATTTTCTGTGGGGTGGCAAGGACATTTATATGCGTGCACCTGCTGTCAGTTGGGATACCTGCTGTACTCCTAAAACAGAGGGAGGCCTGGGTCTAAAAAAATGCAAAAACTTGGAGTAAGGCTTTGCTTGGTAAGTATGTCTGGTGGATAGCATCAAAGAAGGATCACCTGTGGGTTAAATGGGTCAATAATGTCTATGTAAAAGGCTCGAATTGGGACAACTACAGACCACCTGTTGACTGTAGTTGGTCCTGGAAAAAAATTGCACATGTTATGGCCTTATTTCAGCCTGCCTATACATTTAATGTGTGGCTTGGGAAACCTGATCCTTATACTGTTAAGGAAGGCTACAACTGGTTGAGGGTCTCTAAGCCTACTGTCAGATGGTGGAAGGTATGTTGGAACTCTATGAACATTCCCAAAGCCTCTTTTATCTACTGGATTGCTATATTGGGAAGATTATTTGTATGGGAAGTGCAATTAATCCAACCTGTTATCTGTGCTCTAATGCTGATGAAGATCATGGCCATTTGTTCTTTGATTGTCCTTTTAGTACCAGATGTTCCAGTCTGCTGCAACAAGCCCTTAAGATTCATTTTAATCCTAGAGAGCTGGTGGAATGGAATGCTAAGGGGAGGAGACATAGTATTCTAATTCGTAGAATTACTTGTGCTTGTTTTATTCAACTGGTGTACCTGATATGGCATGAACGCAATAGTGCAAGAATCACCCTTCAAGTTACTCAGCCTACAGCCATTGTGCAGCAAGCTATCAAGACTGTCTGTACAAGGTTTTGGGCAAGAAACACTGCAGCTATTCCTCAATTAGACGAGAAATGGCTTAGAGACTTATGTGCTTAATTCTCTTATAATCTTTTTGCTACCTCTGATGTATTGGTAACCTGATGTTGTAGATCCTGGACTGATGTATACTCCTTTTGACGGTTTTAATATACTTAAAAAAAAAAAAAAAAAAAAAAAAAAAAAAAAAACTGGTAAAAAATCTCTAGCAGGATAGAAGTACAAAGAAATAGACAGTGTACTGATGACTACGATCAGTATTTGTTATTTAAAGTTTTAAACTCCACAACAACTAGCATGATACTACAGTTTGACAATTCCTTTTCAACTGACTAGGTTTCAATCTTGATTACCAGCCCGCTTAAAAATCATACATAATAAGACAACTGATAATACACATATTTTCAGCAAACAATAACAATAACTCACTTCAAAATGGGCTTCCCTGGAGCAGGGGTACTAGATGATTAAAAGTAAAATCATTTTTATCTCAAATACTCAAGATAAAATATAGCCAACAAATCACCACCCTTTTGGTATTTGCATGAAGACATGCTAAAGTACTGGTATTTTACTGCATCTACTAATGAAAATCATTAGCATGTGCAAGATACTTCACCTTTGGACAAGTAGCGAGCAATTCAGGTTATTAGATTAACAACAAAACCTTAAATCCAAATTGATTTGGGATTGGTAATATGAAACATTACGCAAGTCCTCTAATGACATGTAATACCATGAAAAAAAATTGAGAAAAAAATGTAATAGGAAATATCATTGAAACCTTATCAGATTGTGCAGGAGGTGGACGCAGAGGTATTTCCAACTCCATAGGGGGGCCAAGTGGTTTTTCCCTTGGCTTGTTATCAATTTCCTCTTCTGACCCAAACATCGCATCTTCATCACGCACTAATTCGTCTGGTCTTAGATCCTTCTCATAACTTTCTTCTTCCTCAAGAGGGTATTTCTAACAAACAAAAAGGTCAAACAAACACAGATCTTTTAATATCGTTATTCATATCTCTCAAAGCAAATAAAAACCACAATACAAATTATCACAGTTAAATCTTACTGGTTCCTGCTCCATATCATGCTGGGCGCCATATTCAGTTGGCTCTTCCTCATCGGAATCTCCAAATACATCGCGAATTTCCGCAGCTGAATGAGCTAAATTTGGTTGATTCCTCTCTTCTTCAGGAGTGCCCCTATTCCAAGAAATCGGTTATATGTGTGATGCTACTAAATAGCAACTGCGAGACTATGTTGGCAAAACAAGATGAGCTGAAAGGCAGAACAACAGGTGTGCAAATAGAATTACGAAACAAACCAGGAAGCCTAGTAAATGAACCTCCTCAAAGAAAATACTAGTATATCCAGTGAAGCTTCATCTTCAACCAAAGAACCCCAAAAAGGTATCCATCAACACAAAAAGCTAAAACAGCGCCTAGGCTGACATAGCAAGTTTGTAACTGGAGTGTGATTTTAAAACACCAATCCTCATTTATGTAGATAAGTTCAAAAAATAAAAAGTGAAAAACCGTTCTGAATCAAAATCTGTAGAATGCACATTGGTAAGTAAAACTCTAGTAGGGTGGATGTCAGATATGTACTTTCTATTTTCTAATGAAGAAACAGCTGAGCAGGTAAGACTGAAATCAATGGCTCGTATTGTACACTCTAACAATTATGATGACACCATTTCACATGGACTTTCAGTTCTATGATTTAACCTACAATAGAAACAACTCCAAAACACCACAAGCAATAAAAGGATATATATGTAAAAGTTGTAAAGATTGCAGAAAGAAAAGGTATGCTAACTTTACCCTTGGCTTCTTAATTGACCAACTTCTTCGTCATCTTCAGGATCAATATAACGAGGTTCTTGTTCTTCAGAATGTTCTGAACCACTATCAACCACATCTCTTCTTCTACTTGTCACTACTCTTTGGGAATAATCGTCTTTTTCGTCGGTGTCTGTTTCTCTTGCATCACTTTCATCTTGATGCTCAGCTACATCTACATCTACATCTACTTCTTGGGAACTTTGCTCTCTTTCACCTTCGCTCTCACCAACTTCCACCTCTCCCTCATGATATCCAACTTCTGCTTCCCCTTGCTCTTCTTCATAAGGTTCACCTTCAACCTCTTGCTCTACTTGCTCAACGGCATCATTATCATCCTGACCATTTTCACAGAAAGAAGTTTCAAAAAATGCATTTTTAAAATGCTGCGTAACATATATAGGTTTCAAAACACGAATGTTGCCAAAAGCTCTCCCATAGTATGATATACTCACGCCCAATCCTTCAATGACTTGCATTAGAATATTAAATCATTGATTGAGACTTAACCATCAACCTAAACTTTAGGCTGGGATTATCTTTTCACATGGTATAATGTCGATCCTATAGTCTATATTAGGATAATAAACCCTTTATCTGGACTTAACCATCACCCTAAAATGTTGCCCGAGATTATCTTTTCACATTGTATCAAAGCACGATCTCAAGTTCAAATCTTGGTATTCCGCTTATCTCACATTCGCGCTGTGAATTATCCACTTTCCAACCCCAAAAGCTTTCACATGAGAGGTATATTAGAACATCAACCCATTGATAAGACTCAACCGTCAGCTTAAATTTGTAGTCGGACTATCTTTTCACACGGTACAAGAACATGGTCTCAAGTTCTAATCTTGGGAGTCCCCTTCTCTCACAGACGGGTCCGTTCTCTGCATTATCCACTTTCCAACCCCAAAACCTTTCACATAAGGGGTGTATCAGACTATCAGTACACGAAACTATCGACAAGACTCAACCATCAGCTTAAACTTTTGGCCGACAAGATTTCTCACTACCCAGAACCTAAACACAACATAATTAAACCTACTAATCCAAAAAATTATTAAAAAACAACTACCCAGATGAAGAAATTCATCAAAAAAACTGAATTCAATATTAGAAATAAAAAGGGCATCATTAAAAGGGTAAAAAATTAAGAAATTACAGAGAGATAATTGGGGCGATGGTGATTGGATTCATGCTCAGAATCAACTTCCTCCTCTTCTTCTTCTTCTTCAGATTGATCACCAAATAAATTTTGCATCATCTGGTGGCGTTTCTCTTCCTTCATCTTCAACCTGCTACTGATATTCTCTTAGCTTCTGCTGTATGGGATTTTTGGTGAGCAGATTTTTGAATTCCCCCCCGACACCCAATTTCCTTTTCAGCTCTACGGTGAGTCTTGTCGATTACTTCCGGGTAAAAATTAAAAAGATCGGGATAATTTTGCGGGTTATTTATGGCATGAGATTTTGCGGATAATTTTGCAGGTATTTAAAAGTTTGGAATTAACAAATGGGTTTGGTGAGGTGGTGTTCACCTCATTCCTTATTCACGAGGTTAGGGGATCGATTTTCGCTCGTGGTAGAGCAAACTCTTTAGTCAACCGTTTACCTCTTTGTGAGGGCACCCGCAGCGAGGAGATTATACACTGTTGTCGATGGTGAACACCCCGTTTTACACCAAAAAAAAAAGTTCGGAATTACTTTTTTGTATACGGACTTTATTCTTTTGCATACATTTTTTCATTAACTTTTCATATCGTACTCTTTTTCTAAATTTGGACAAATTAAAGTCTATATGTTACCTTCTTTCCTAAAATTGAATCTAATTTCTAATTGTTCAATAAATAATGGATTATAATTCTCAAATTAATGAAGTAATTTGTTGTTTAGCAATTATTATTGTGTTTTGCTGAAATTATTAGGGTTTGTTTTACTCGTAATTAGTGAAATTAATTGATTACTTGTTTATCAATTGTTATTAATCAGGCGTGGTGGTTTGAGTGATGGACGATACTTCTGTATTGACCGTATATGGTATGCATGATTTGCAATTCCACAAATTATGGATGCTCATGTTCGGAGTTTTTATTTATTAATAGTAATAATACTTGAGTTTTTATAAACGACTGTTGTAAATGTTAAATATTTTATTTATTAATAGTAATAAATGAGTTTTTAACCTATAAAATACCTGTTTTACATGATAAAGGTCGGTAATAGTTTATAATTTTGTGCAAAATTCAAAATCTATTTGTGATATCATCAATACTATATATATTAATCAATCAATCAATCAATAATATATATATATATATATATATATATATATATATTCCTGAAACCAAAGGACTTAATGTAATTAAATAAATCTATACAAATGAATTATACTATATAATTTTTAATCGATAGCACTGTGCGATGGACCCGACCAAGAGACTTCAATGTAAATATTATATAGTTTTGGTTTAAACATAAATTTAGATAATGTCAAAATATGGTGATTTCCCTTAAAATAAACATGCCCCACTTATAGTATTAACTAGGTAGTATCCCGCGCTTCGCGCGGTCTATTTTATAATTTTAATATTATAATTGAAGAAAAATAATATAATTCATATATGAACTTTAATATTTTTATTTGTATATAAAATAAAAGTAAATTAATTTTTCTCAGATTTAATTTTTGTAGGTTTAACTTCAATGTTTTAAAACTACATACAATTTTAATTAAAACTAATAAGTGATACTTAATTATGCATGATCAAAGTTTATAAAAAAACTTGTGATCGATTAAATATCATATTAATTAAAATAAAAAAAATTCAAATAATGCAACATTCAACATTAAGTTCACAAATTATATCATTTCATGATTCGTTATCTTCCAAATCAATTAATATTTGTTCAAAATGATGGAATAAATTTTATGCAATTTTTAACTTTTTAAATATAATGTGTGATATTTATGTATCAAACATATAGGGTCCAAACTTAACTTATTAAAATGTTTTGGTTGAGTCTTGCATGTGCTATGTGTCAAACATATCTATACAAATTTTGCACCTTTTGTTTTTTTAAACACTTATATATAGTGATGTTTAAGAGTTTATTCATAAATAAAATATATTGTAACTTTCTCAAATATTAATTTTTAAGGTTTAACTTCAAAGTATTTAAAATATAACATATAAAATATTTAAATAAAAGTAATATTTAGTTAGTCATTTTCAATATTTTATACTTGACGTATACATATTTAATTGAAGATATTAAAGTAAAATGTGATGTGTTTTCTACTTTTGTATGTCGTTTATAATATTATACTGTATTACTTAATAATCATTACTTTTGTTTTGATTATTCAAATGCACTCGYGATCACTGTGTACATACATACTCGTACACATACTCACTATTTGAACCTCTCAAAATCTCATATGTATTCAATTTCTCGCAATATAAATATAATTTTTTTAATTCTCACACTATAAAAACTTATCACTTAATAGTTTTCTTTAAGTTTTATTTTTAATAACAATGACTCTTCCAAATATATTTTTCTTAATGGATTCAATGGTCTAAGTTTTATTACTTTCTCAAAATATTTTTTTACGTAAATGTAAGACATTGTGAGACACTCATTTTAATCATCTTCACATATTAAAATATTTCAATAAATATAATGAAAATTATACTCAATTGAAAGCATTTTTCGTAATGAACGTAATTATTTACATTTTAGAATTTTTATCAAAAAACTTTTTTAATAAATTTAGAATCAAATTACTGTAATTATTTTATGTAATTTTATAGTAAAATTTATTACACTATAATTAATATTTTACTGAGATTTATACATTATTTATTATGTTCGTATTAATTGATTAGCTGTAATTAATGCTCGTATTTAAGGCTGGATTGACACGTGCCGCATCCACAGCGTTTCAACCCAGTTATATATATATATATATATATATATANAGGCACCCTCTTTACGGTGAGGCAGCTGTACTCATGCTGACCGTTGGATCTAAAACCTACAGACGACTAGATGATGCCACATGTCCCTATACAAAACCCCATCTAGCTCATATTTCTCCCTCAATTTCACTCATTTACTGCGTTACCCAGTCAACTCACACTCCTTTCACTTTCTCTCTCTTTTCAATTCGTGTTCTTCAGCTCGTCCCATTTACTCGTATTTCGATCGTCATTTTATCGCTCATATTTTGATCGCCATCATCAACCTAAATTCTTTTTCGATCTAGGTAATTTCGATCGCCTAATTTTC
>VHZZ01015409.1:0-23057 GCA_009801015.1 Silene noctiflora
CTAACGTCCGCGACTGAGGACGGGCGACTAATTTCAGTCGCCAATTTGATATTAGCGACTGCTTTCAGTCGCCCGATTACAATTTTCTTGTAGTGTGAGGAAAAAATGCGCTGGAAAGGATCCGTGTTGATCTCTGGTTCATTTACACATCTTGGCGAGCTACCGTGAGAGACCGCTCTCGATCCAGGGTTTGGGCCGGGGTGGTACAAGTCCGTACGCCATCAACACACTTATGTTACCCGATGTAGTTACTTTGTTGTTTTAGTTTATGGTATTACTAAAATAAGTGCATTTGACCAAATGAGTCAAATGTCATCTGTATAAGAACTTTTTATTATTTACGACTACCAAAAAAAAAAAATCACAACATTGGAAATAAGACTGTTGATAAGTCCATTTTATATTCAATTTATGCCGCGAAATGTTACAGTTAGATTGTCATTTATGCTTGTTTTTAGTTGAATGCAATATGTATCATTGAGATATCGCTACTTCTGTCTTGTTTTTTCATTTTACAGGATTTAGTGGATCTGAGCTATCTCTGGAGCATAATTGAAGGCTAGCTATGCATTATCTCACTGAAAACAAGGACCAAATCATAAAAGTACGAGCTGGAATGAAGAAGAGGATCAACGAAGAGTTGTTGTTTTAGCCTTCACTCGAGCGAGCATTTGTTTGCTCGATCGAGTAGAATTCACTCGATCGAATATTTTCTTACTGCTTGACTCGATCTTAATTATCATAAAAACTATGTTTACGATATTATTAATTACATTTGTATATACTTTAAAAATTCACTAAGTCATATTACACGTTTTGTTTTCATCATTAGCAGTAGTTTTAAGCCTTAAGCAACACTTAGCACTTTAAGCTTTGATACTCTTGTTGATCTACGATCAGATTTCTCCTTTAATCTTTCAATTGCCACTAATCAATTTCTTCATTGTTGCCTTAATCTTCATCTTTAATTATGTTTTCTTTAATCATCTTTGTTGTCCTTCAATTGATATGAATAACTAATTGGGATGAAACCGGGACATAAATCCAACCTAATTGATCCGTTTGACAAGTCTACCTAAACCGAAATCGGATCCAAAATCCAAATGACTAGTTTAGCATATGTATCCCCACCTCTTGGAAACATAAACCCCGGTTGGACAAACTCCAAAGTCCCAACCCCCGTCCTCTCTCCTCTCCAGTCTCCACCAGGCAAAAACACAAGACAAAGCAATGACGGATGCAGCGCAACCTGAAAAGACCGAAGCCACCACGAACACAGCGGTGTCAAAGTGGGCAGGTTGGCCAGGTGACAATGTATTTAGGCTAATAGTACCAGTGGTCAAAGTAGGCTGCATTATTGGTCGTAAAGGTGAGCTTATCAAGAAGCTCTGTGATGATACTCGTGCCAAAGTTCGTGTCCTTGACGCCCCTCTTTCCACCCCTGATCGCGTCGTGAGTTTCTCCTCCCAATTACTCTTTTTTTTTTTTTTTTTTTTTYTGTAAAATCATTTTAATTGCATTTATATTGTTTGTTTTAGGGTTTTTGATTATTAGGTATGTGCCAATTTGGGGTATTATGCTGGATTTTAGAGGCGAAACTGTACTCTATTAGTTTTAGGATATTGGGTTGTTTTTGCTCAAACTGTGTATTATCTTGTTAGAATACTGGTAATTGCTTGAGCTTATTGGCCAGATTTGTATCTGGCTATGTTCCATTTTGTGATTTTGGCGTAATTTTGGAAAGCAACAGTCGATTTTTTTTGGTTTGCGTTGTTCAGCTTGCTATGTAAGGAGTATTTAATTAGGGTAATGGTGGTTAGTTGTGCTGGATGGCGCTTGCTTGAGCTTTTTTCTTTTGTGAATGTGTGTTATTGCTTTCGGTCCATGCTGCCGATTTAGTTAGAACTTAGGAGAATATGCGTGACTTTGGGGTCTTTCGGTAGTGTAGAAAGGTGCAATCTTTTAAGGTCTGGTAATGGTAAGGGTATGGCTCCGTATCTATACCTTGGGTTGTCTTGTCAGACATGGGTATGGCCCTTCAAGTGAATAGTCCAAGTGACATAGCATACTTGTTTCATCACTAATGATAGAGCCTTACAAGAGGGGAGAGTTATTAGGCTTTGGGCTATGGAATAGCTACTTCACATAAATTTTGCAAGGGTAAAGCCATCTTCGGTATATGAGACATAGTACCTCCTACTTTTGCTGCTCGATTGCTCACTTGTGATTTGATGTCAATCTATGTTACTTGGACACCCCGTTTTACTGGCTTGTTACTTGTTGACACAACTCATATGCTGATACTGATTCATGAGGTTGAGGTGTTAAGCACTACAATGAAGTCTTAATGGTACTCCCTCCTATTCATCATGTTTTTTTTTCGTTTGATATTGGATAGATTATTTAGGAAAATTGTATTAATCAAGCCAATTACATTTTTACCGTTCCGTACTCTACCCCAGTACCCGGCAGGCCACAACTCTCACTAAACCCCCCATTGGAAAAACTCACCGCCCTCCACCTAAAACCACCTCGTACACGCTGAAAAAACAAGTACTCTCTGAAACCACCATGACCCCGCCGGAAAACGCCCCATAACCACCCCCCGGAAAACGCCCCCATCCACACAAATCACCTCCATCCAACCGAAAAAAGTCCCCCTCCACGGAGAAGCAACCCTTGCCCATATAAAATCCTAGATCTAGGGTTTTGAGGGTAGGGGGTGGGTTTTCTATAGGCGGGGGTTACTTTTTCGAGTGGAGGGTTCATTTTGAGGACGGTGGAAGGTTTTTCGAGGGGTGGGGCAGTTCA
The DNA here is from genome assembly GCA_009801015.1 of Silene noctiflora. Lineage (NCBI taxonomy): Eukaryota > Viridiplantae > Streptophyta > Magnoliopsida > Caryophyllales > Caryophyllaceae > Silene > Silene noctiflora. The sequence continues at coordinate 2,812 of VHZZ01015409.1, forward strand.
TTCGGCTGTTTGTTGGTGGAGTAAGGTGGTGGTGAGTTAGAGTTGTGGTAAAGATGATTACGGTGGTGGGGATAAGAGAATGGGTGGCCTGGTGGTTTGGTGGGTGGTGATTGTTGGATTGGTGGTTGTGGGTGATGGTGGAAGTTGGGATAGGGTAGGGTGGTTGACTTAAATGAGATGGGAGGTGAGTTAAAATAATGTTTGATTAAGGGTAGTGAAATAAGGGTGGGACGGGAGTTGGTAATTGTGGTTGGGTAAATTTTTCCTAAAATGGAAACGTAAAGAATCAGTTGAACTTGCCGAAAGAGTAATACGTAGAGAATCTGATGAATGGGACGGAGTCTTAAATAAGAGCAGGTAGACTGGTAGAGAAGGCAAAAGCAGAAGGATTTAGCAGTAAAACTTTGATTTCTGAAAGAATAAAGAGCAAGGAGAAATATGGGGAAGGGTAAGGCCCGGTTAAAATACTGAGTAGAGATTACATTTTTTCTTTCTTTTCCACTCTAAAAAGTAAGTGCAAAAGGATTTTACAATAAGGCTTTGATTTCTTAAGAATAATAAGAAAGTCGAAAAAACGAAGGGAGGGCGAGGGCTGGTTAAATCAAAGGGGAGAAATTATACATATTCTGTTAATCGGTAAAAGTAGTGTTAAGGTGATTGACTTTTTGTTCATTGTATTTCATTTCCTATGCAATCCACACAACTAGTCACTATTATGTTTATAACAGAATTTTATAGACTTAAGATGGAATTACAAAACGAGTTGTGAACCTTGTCTACATCATTTGTCAAGACACTTGTTAGACCACATGTTGACAAGTCTGAGTAACATGCATTACCGTATTAGTGTAACCAGTACTTTTGTAGATAATTAATCTTTTTCATTATAAATTGCAATTTGAAAAACTTTACAATTCAGTAACCCATAATGACAGGGAACAACCACATTGTAACCAAAATGACCCCATATTCTAGGGTTTATGGCTCTGTCACTGGCTGATATTAACCCCTATTCTTAAAAGGCAGAAGATGCACCAAGGCAACGAGGGGCAGGTGACAACGCACTATGTACGAGGCAAAGGAGTGCACCTCATAGATATGAGGCGCACAATTTTTGCAAAACAAAATTTCGAGTTCAAAATAAAACTATCTACCATAATATCCGTTTTGGTTTTATAAAGACTGCTTACATGTAGAAGAGTATAAACTGGTGGTCGAGGCAGATGAATTGGTAAGGCAGAAGGCTATCGACATAGTAGCAACCACTGTCTTTCTAGGGAAAATCAATCTACATTGTTATAATATTAGTTGTTTACTATTTCCTGATAAAAAAGATAGTTTACGTACTTGCACGCCATCTCTTACATTGCCTTGAAGAACCACTTCCCTAATTGAAACTTTACCTAGTGGAGATACTCGCATGTTTCTGGTAGTGGCTAGTTTTTTGGTGCCCTACATCCTATTTAACTAGATTGTAGTAATATTGTTATTTTTAACTTTATTTAAAAACCGTGGCGAACAGTTATGGCTTTATCACTTGATATATATGTTTCTTATGAATGTGCCGGTGAAAAGATAAATCTTCATTATCTATTTTCTTGTATGGCCTTTTGTTTGAATGGTGAGAAGAAGGGTAATGGATCTCATATTCTGATGGGCCAACTTTATTTTGGCATTTGATCTTTTTTTTTTAGACAACTGTTTAGCATTTGATCTTAATAAAGTGGGCTTTGTTGTCTCTCTAATACAACAGTCTTAGTCATAGGTCAGCTATTTGGTATTCGATTAAATTTGAATTTGACTATCAGTGTGTAGTGTATTTGTTCTATCTGCAAATATGTCCTCCCTGCTCGATTCTTTGACTCAGATTTTGTTACCACTAATATCGGCAACTTCTCAAATGAGATAATAAGCTAGAACCCTTGAGAAAGAAACCAATAAGTCTCCCCCACTGGATATAGAAGTGGTGGTGAAAACTCTATGCCTATTATTTTTATGTCTCCTTTTTACAAGAACTCTTTGTCAGACGGCTGTTCATGATCTGAGTGTTGCATTCTCAAATCTCAAAGCACCTACTCATTGTTGTCTTTGATTATCTTTAGGTCTTGATATCTGGGAAGGAAGAGCTGGATGCTTCGTTGTCTCCAGCAATGGATGCCGTTATAAGATTGTTTAAGCGTGTCACTGATCTAGATGGTGATGATAAAGGGCTAGGGCCTGATGCAGCTGCATTCTGTTCAATAAGGTTATTGGTAGCATCCACGCAAGCTACAAATCTGATTGGCCGACAGGGAGCTACTGTTAAAACGATACAGGAGGGCAGTGGTGCTGTTGTGCGAGTTTTACCTGAAGGTATGTGTAAAGCCATGTGTTTTTTGCAGGATCTCATATCTTTTGCTTTGGCATATGATGAAAATGAGTAATGCAAGATGGCTCACTAATTGGGTATCGCTTTGGCTCACTAATTGGGTATCGCTTTCAATTGTTAAGTGTGGTCGATCGCAACACAATTTTTATTACGTGTCGTTCAGAAATCTCTCTATTTTAACTTTTAAGCACGGGGTAAGGTTGGTCCACAATCTCTAACTTGCACATGAAGATGTCCTACAATTTTGTAGAAAATAGGGGTGTCTATGTCAATTTGCAGGCAACAACTTGCCAATAATTGAAATAGATAACAATTGACTAATACGTCCAAAAAAGAAAATTTATAATTGTTGACCGGGACGGAGAGAGTACTATACAAAGTTCACTGTAAATAGTTTAGCATGGAGTTTATTTTTTTTGGGAGAATTATTTTGGGCTTGTAGCTTTATTCAACGTTCTTTTAATTTGATCGACGACAATAACCAATACAACACTACCTCACAGCCATAAGGCTCCCACAAATGTAAAAGGGTCAGATGTATGCAGGCTTAGCTTAGATTAAAAAAGCGCATCTCCAGTGTGCCTTAGGCGTGCATTGAATGAGGCACTTGACAAAATGCCTTGGTCCATTTTAGGTTATGTTCTATGTAAGGCACTAGCCAAAACGTCTCCAGTGCGCCTAAGGGTGCCTTGCTGCCTTAGTATCAGTTCTGTTTTGTGATGTACATTAAAATTTGCTCGATTTTACGACATTTACTGACCGAGAGTCCAAGACTGGATCACCATTTGATTTCTGATTCAGTTTCCTACTTTTGTACCTCTTTGGAAATTGAATACCCAGCAGTGTAGCATTAGGAGTTACAAGGATTTCTGGCGTACATTGGCTTTTTTGTGACATTATTTGGTCATTGCGTCATTTATTCCGTACTATATCATAGAGTATAATGCTAGGAAATCTGTTTTCAAATTCCTTTAATTTTAAGGGTTATCTTGTTCATGTAGGCGAACTTCCTTCATATGCTACCCCTGATGAAAGAATTGTTGAGATACATGGTGAGGCGTTTAAGGTTCAAAAGGCGTTGGAGTTGGTTCTTGGTCATTTGAGAAAATTCTTGCATGATCACAGTATGGTGGATGTATTTGAAAAAACTGTAAGTAGTTGCTCTTATGTGTTGTTAGCTTTACTTTTTATTTTTACTTTTCTTATCTGTTTTCGCAGGGTTCTAATATACAGTGTTTCTGCAGTACAATGCGACAATCTCTCAGGATAGAACAGCTGGCGTTTGGGCTGATAAAACTCAGAACGTGTCTCTCAATCCTCTATCTCAGACATTGACTGGAGATGATTCTTGTCTGTCATTTAAGAGCGATGATTTTAACCGTGATGTAGACCTAGAAACAAAACTCACCCGGTCAACTTTGTCACAGTATGGGTCAGATCCTGGCCATAGCTCTCTATATGCTAGAGAACTTGTACGTGCTGCTGCACCTATAATCACTCAGGTATTCTCTATTTTAAGATATGCTTTAGAATGGTTTCCTTGTTTACCCCCTTAATTCCGGCTAGAATGTTTGGTTCAGTTAGTCATCTATTTGTTAGTTAAAACCAGTTTTGTAGCATCGTTTATTTATGACATTTGTTCAATGTGTTTTCACCACAGTAATGACTAATGAGTATAATCTGTTAGTCTAGAGGCTTAATGCGTTTGAGACAAAACAAACATTTGATATTCTATTTTGGCAAATATTTAAGAAACTCATTTAGTCTAGTTACTCCCTCCTCCACGGTCATCTCTTCACGTCTACTTTTGGCACAAAGACAAGGAAAACAGATAAAGTATGCTTCAACCTACTCATAAATAAAACGGAAGCGTAAGGAAATGATTAAGACACCCAAATAAGGTAAACATAAAGAAATGACTGAGACGGGGGGAGAATTATCTATGGTTGATTATGTCCTGTTCTCCCCTTCACTTATTTTAAGGGTCCAGTGATATATTTGTGGCTAATGCTCTCTAAAGGTGACCTGTTATCTCCGTCACTTCACTGTCATGTTAACTCTCCCTTTTTTCGCTGTTGTACCTCAATTAACAGTTTCATGCGAAGGTTCATGTTAGTCAAACCACATTGTATTGGGACTAAGGCTAATTTGTTGCTGTCCTTATATGGATTTGGACTTCAGAGAAGGTAGTTAATTACAAATTACAAGTTCTAATGCAATTAGAGCTCTTACCCACAGGCAGTGGTGCAGAGGTGAAACTATTAGTTACAGTATCTTAGATTATATGGTTATATCTGAGGTGTTCACAAAGTTGTTTTTGGAATGAAGAGTTCATCTGCTGTATTCCAGCCAACACTTGATCCTTCTCCTTTTTGTTGATAAAATTAATTGTGATATCTCTAGACCCTCGTGTCACCTGCTTGGAGACTTTTGTTTATGCGCATCGCCACTTTGCGTCCTCTTTAGTGTATCCTCTCTTATAAAGTTTTTAACATTTTTAATATGCTTAACTATAATTCTTAAGCAATGTTCCTGTGAATTTTGGTGCCCTTTGCGCTCTGCTTCCCTGTTCGGGTACTTTCTACGGAAGTAAGCGCCCAAAATTACAGTGAAGCGCCCACTCTAATATTTTTAATTATCCCATTTTTACTCTATCATGTGATTGTGGAAATTTTGAAAATGGGCCTAATTGACTAAAGTGGAGGGAGTAGCTATTTATGGTGTTTCTAGAGCATCTGTAGGATAAGGCTTCCTAGAAAATCATCATTTTTCCTGGGATGTGTCTTCCTCTGATCTTCTTAACATTTGGAACTGGATATTGTATTTGGGAAATTAGAGATAAGGGTACCATTATCCCAATTTCATCTGGTCCTTTTTGTTCCGGTTGATCATGATTTAAGTAATGTAGCTGACTTTCTGTTTCATAACAAGGGTCTCCTGACTGAGATTCTTGTTATTAGCATTTGCGTCTCGCTCTCCGGCTAGATGGACTAGTTAGTGAATGACAAACCCTTATTATGTTACATTTCTGCTTGACTACTGAGTACTGATGCTGATGTTTATAAAGTGAAATTTAGCATTAAATGTTCCCACTCAGTGCCTTATTTTTCCAGTAACTACGTATCAACTCCCTTGACTTTGAAACTAATTCAGGTGACACAAACCATGCAAATACCACTTTCCTACGCTGAAGACATCATTGGAGTTGCTGGAACAAATATCGCGCGAATTCGCAGTTCAAGTGGTGCAGTACTAACCATACAAGAAAGCCACGGCCAAGGTCATGAGATCATTGTAGAAATCAAAGGCACAGCAACTCAGGTTCAGACTGCTCAACAACTTATCCAGGTTTCTACCTTCTCCTGTCTAGTTCTTGATTCAAAGGTCTGTTACAGGGGAGGACGGGGCGTGTAGGCGGGTAGGCACGTGCCTTCCCCAAGTCACGGAATAAGATTAATTTATGCCTTAGCAATTTTCACAAAAATGCCTTGGTTTAGTGGTGCTTGAGAAGATGTTAAAGTGCAACTTGGCCACCCAAGGTTGGGGTTCAACTCCTCTGAAATACAATTTATTTTCATAAATGCCTACTTTTTCCCCTTTTTCCTACACTTTTAGACACAAAGTTACAATTCCCAACTTTTCATTTTATCTTATTTTTCCATATAATATAAATCATTTATTATGTTAAGTTGGTTTTAATGTCAATTGAATAGTTTTCCCCAAATTAACGTAGCCCAAAAAATACTACTTATTTCATTTCTACTTTTTGAATATGTCCAAAAGTCAAAATATGCAAGAATAATTTTCAAAAATCGACAATTTTAAAAAAGAGAGGGAAGTGTTAATTAGCGATTTATATTTTATAGTTATAGTTGCAGAACATGTGGCCTTAGAAAATAAGTACAATAAGTTAACAATCATCCATAGAAAAAAAAATTGTGCCCTCCCAAACTAAAATCTCTGTGTCGGCCCTGGTCTGTTATACTGTATTTTTTTGGGGTTAAAACGTAGCTGGTAACAACTCACAAGCACATTTTTCACTCAATGGGGTCAAATAGTTTGCATCTAATCCTTAAGCTGTGGATGGTGGAACACTGGAACCAAGCAAAATGATTCACTAAACTCTGCATTTCCTTACTTTTGAAGTTTCTTTATTAAGAAGTAGGGGTCAGTCAATCAGAAATCGTGGTTTTGTGGTTTAGACGCACTGGTATGGCTGTGTAGATCGGCATCCTAATCTTGCTCCTTATTGTAACACTTCTGTATTTCGTTTGTTTTCGATTGGTTATATGGAGATTGAAGGATGTTTGAGACCTTGTATCAATTATTCTATCTTTTTGTGCAGGAGTCAATCAATGGTCACAGATCACTGACTGGAGCGAGCATTTATGGGGAACCTGAACGACGCCTGAGTTCAACCTACTCAGAGCTTTCGGACACTCCATATCCATCTTATGCAAGCCAAAGTCTTGGGGGAGCCTACAGTTCCTTCGGAGGAGGTTACAGTAGCTACAGGTTCTGAGTTTCCATAGGCTACCCCTTTGTATCATTTTCCGACATTATCACTAATTAGAAGGTTCCGTTGTTTTCATCTATTTCATGAGTAAATTTCTCTTTCTTCATACAGTATCATCTATTCATATCACAGCACACTGGAGAAAGGGTGAAGCAATCTAATCTAACAATTTTATGTTTTTGTGACTTCTGAGATATAGTTCAACTTTAGTTACTAAATAAGATTAATAAAGGAAGAAAACAGCAGGCTAATGTGTGGTACAAACTTATTTTCCGCTAAATAGCGATTGATAAAGCAACGATGTGCTATTTCTCCATTTTTTTATCTAAAAGTTGCAGTCTTCATATCGAAAATTACACGAGTTCAACCCCACAAATCTGCAACAAAGGTTGCCTCAGAGCTGAGAGCAAGAACAGTTCGTCAGTTCCTAATAATATTCGACTCCCAAAATGTGTATCACCTATGAACAAGGAGTCAATTCGTCATGCTAACATTGGAGAAAGGAAATCACGCGACTTTAGCAAGAATCTCAATCTCATCTTCTATTTCTATATTCTACTACAATATATGTTCCTTCTGCATCCTTCATTGCATATATGATGTCCCATACTTTAGTGGCACAATGGGTTTAAGATAAGCGAACCCCGGGAAATGGCGTTTGTCCTTAGGGACTCGTTTTAGCTCCGGCAACCAGTAGGTTACATACTCACCTTCAGGATCATACACTTTTGCCTGAAATTAAAACCAAAGTTCTACAACAATCAGTAGCACTAAATCAACATGTTTTCACTAATTTTCAGTTTATTATTAATTGAAAATTGACATTCAACGTATGTAATGATTACATGAACTTATAAGACCGTTTTACCAGAGAATTTTTCTGTAGAATGAGATAAATTAGGACCGAGGCTTAAAAAAAGGAGCACCTGTTTAGGAATGCTGAAATATCGATCTTCTCTAGGATCATTACCAACTCCTGCATACAAAAATGGTGATATGAGATCTAGACTATTGATAAGACGTTACGAAACATACGATAACACTTATTAAAGCTAAGCCTGGTTGTTTAAATAAGATTCAATGATGAACAAGGAAAAATGGAAAACCAGCTCCATAAGTCCAATTGCCGTAATTGGAACAAGGATCATAATCGAGGAGGCATGACTCGAACCATTCAGCTCCCATCCTCCAGTCAATTCCCATATCCCGAACTAGAAACGAACACACAATCTAATGACAAAAATTCACAAGCTACCTTCAGTTTGAAAACATGATACTTGGGAAATTGCAGGAGTGAAAGAGAATGAATAAATTACCTGCCTTCCTCGGTTAGACATGAATCCTGTAGCTGCTAGTTCCTTCATATTTGCGTCTACCAATGGGTACCTTCAAAATGTTGAGCCGTGCAATTTGTAAGGTTTGACTAAGGTTATTGATAAGAAAACAATCAGTCGGAATATTATCTAAGATCTGTCTCGTTTAAGAATTTGTGTTACCACAATTGATCACAAACTCAAGCAGAAAAGCATGGGATATGCTACACCTACCCTGTCTTGCCTGCCTTCCATGATTCAAACAAAGTGCTGTCCTGGCTCCATTTATAATCTAATTGCCTTGGCCCACCTAACCAAACACAACAGTAAAATTGGCTTCATTTAAACCAATCATACACCACAAAAGAGCAAATACCGAAATCAAGTGAAACGAGTGGTAGGATTAAGCATTGATCAACGAATTTGACAGACTGACAGTGGAGAACAAGAATGGTAGGATTAAGTATTTTACCCAAATGGAAAATGGAGTTCCCGCATTTGATTGACAGAAACCTGAAGTAATCTCTCCATATCAGCTCAAACAAGACCCTGAAAATTTAAAAAGTAAACTTCAGAAGCAAACATCATTTCAACTGAAATCAGTAGGAATGACTGTCATAACAACATACCAGTATGTGGAATCATTTGCCACCCTTTCGCCCTCATATCTCTTCACCTGTAAAGAAGAAAACCTGAGGTGGAGGCTGTAAAAGAACTTGAATACTGGAAAAATATGGCCATGTTTTAACCTCTTCATATATGAAACGTGGAGACAAACTTCCGGTTGCTAGCCATGGAGAAAACTTGGTTGAGTAATCAGCTCCCAGCATTCCGTTCCTCGTCTCCTTATATGTCTTTACAAGATCCTAGACATGTAAAACTCCAGCTAATGAGAGCATGTACAATGGGAGCTCTCTAGGCACTTAATGCTAAATCCAAGATTAACGATAACCATGCCTCTAACCTTTTTCCAGAAATATTCATGGACTCTGCACAGTGATGCACTTTCACCTCCAACAATCACCAACCCTTTATCAGCCTGAAGCGTAGCAAATAAGTGGGTAAATTTCATGATTTATATGTGGTGTCATAATAGCAGATGAATGTATTAAGACTTGTGCTTATGTAATTTCAATAACATGCCTTTTCGTAGTGTAACCCAAGCTGGTCGACAGAAGGAATGGCACCCCAATCCTCAATTTCAGGTGGTGGTCCAAGTGATGCAGGAATCTTGATGCATCCTCTGATTTTGCACTTGGATTCTACGGACTATTAGACCCAACATGTAATTATTAATCCCCAAGAAGGGAAAGACTTGTACTATACCAACATATTAACAGTCAATATTAAGACCTCACCTTTCGGAATTGGGTGTAGACATCAGGTAAGTCACGAGCTACAAAGGGAAGATCGTTTAAATGATAGAGAGTCGAACCCCAGACGAGTTTCAACTTAGTCGCTTTTGCTCCATTTTGGGCCGTGGATTGACCCAGTAATTTCTGCAGGCCTTTCTGAACCTGAATCTCAATGTTCACCTCCTCACTGCAAGTTTCAGTCTGTGCATATATCTGTTGAATTGAATATGTCAGACAAACTACATAAACTTCGTTTAAAATCAATCTACTGTATTAAAACAAATCATTTTTTTTTTTGGTAACAATACGGAGTAATAGTTTTCTTAACTGTGTGAGCTCCAAATGTGGTGGCTAGAACAGGCAGAATTTCTTCTGGATTTCCATGTCTAATAAGCAGATCAAGGCCATGCTTTTGCAAATTCTTTCTTAAGTCCACCAAACATTCTATGAGAAACTTTGTTCGTAATCCTGTTGAAACTTAGAATCTCCGTTCAGCTACATAGTTCAGATACAACTAAAGTCTAAAATGAAGCATGGTCTCTTGACATTGGTTGCTTATGCCACTATACTTTGAAACAAACAGAAATCCAACAATCCCAATGCACAAGAAACAAACACAGACAAACACGACATTCATACATACCTCCAGTTTTAGGGAAGCCGAAAGAACGAGTAGTCCCAAAAAGCCTGGGATCAAGACAATAAACAGGCAAAACAGTCTGAGAGGAATTCCAAGCCATAAACAAGGCCTCATTATCCAATACTCTCAAATCATTCCGAAACCATACAATGCAAACACCTTTACCATCCCTCTTAACCTTAGTCGAGGCCGCCGAAGAAAGGTAGTATCTCTGAAATGTCTTACCAGTAATGTCATCCATCTCATTTGGGTCTGTTACACTCGGAACATTACGCATCACTGAATTTGTTGACATGTTTCTAAGTTGAATGGATACAGATTTAGTAGTAGATGTCGTCATTGAGTTGTTCATCATGTGATTTAGGGTAGGATTGATAAGAAATGAGGTGGGTTTTGATGGAAGTGCAATTTTTTGCAAGAAGAGAAAATATTGAAACGAAGAAGACCTCAACGTGAACATGTACATATTTTAGTGATGTTTGGATTATGTTATGTGAAGTGAGAGACGGAGGGAAACAAGGGAAAGGAGTAGTATAAAAGTTGACACGTAGTTTAGTGGTTGTTAGTAGTTAGTGTTGATGTGGAACTTCTGTGGCCTATAGTAGACGAGAATTTTTTTTGTAATGCCACGTCTTATTTATTGATTTTTTTAAAAAAAATAAAATTGATAATGATGTCACATATACTCGCAGTACTTCGTATTTGACAAAATGAGATCACGTGAATCGTCTCTGATTAATATTGACTATTGTTTTTGGTACAAAAATTAAAGAAAAAAAATCGTATATGATTTTTGACCACTGAAAATACAATATATTATCAAGGGTGCTCCAAGCACTTAAGAATCAATCAAATACTTGAGCAAGGGGCACAAACAAGCAAATGTAACCCCAAATTGATGATAAAATGAAGGATACTCAAGAGACCAAACAATCTTGTTAAACATTACCGGATGTACTTTGTCATAGACATGAATAAGTTTCTCTTTATTTTTGTCATGTATTGGTGTTGATCTTAGGCAAAGAAGTCGGTAAAAAAGAAGGGATGATAAAACTAAATCAACAATTTTAAAGCCCCTAAAGAACGGTTCTCTTCATCTTTCTCTTTATTTTTGTCACAACTCAACCCATTATTTAAGGAAGTGACTTCTGTGTCATCAAGTGTCACATTCTCCTCAATGATGTGCTCATACATGGGGGTTGGAGGTTCAAAGCAAATGGTGTCAATGGAAGCAAGAGATTCATCCTAAATAAAAGGGCCTGAGAAGTCAGTGTCCATAAGAGGGTTTTCTATAAAGTTCTCCTCTAAGAGGTCATCAAATGTATCCCCTATAACCTCAACATTCTTCAAACAAATATTCAAACTCTCAGTTCTCAAACACTCCTAAAATAAAGCGACTAAAAAAGCATGACTCAAATTAGTAGGGAAGGGGTTGAGTTCGGGTTGTTGTACCTCAACTCCAAACATTTCCTCCAAGAAACTATCCTCATTACTTTCGGTGAAGCTTTCATCTCCACCATAAAAAGCCACTTCAATAGCTTCAACTTCCGCACTACATGTACGCTCGCCACCTACACACATATCAAGATCAGTTGCAGAAGAAGCGTGAGATAAAGTCCTCTTCAACATCATTAGCAATGTGACAATAAATAGATGTAAGAATAGTAAAAAAATTAAATACATGATGTAACATAGACACATTAGTTGATTCAAGATCAAACACACGAACTCATTATCATTAACAGTATCTTCATCTATCACACCGTCGTCTCAAAGCGGGGTGTAAATCTTTCTTATGGAGCATGTTGAGGTAGTAGGATTAAAGTTGTAGGGAGGTGTCTTGAGCCCGCAAGTTTCATCTCTACCCTTAGACTATGTTTATCCATGGTGGAAGGCAAGGTTTGTGTTTGGGTGAAAGGAAAAAAAAGGTATTAAATAATCAAACCCAATTGGACATTCGGATGAATTGAGTTTACATGGTACTTCCTACACCTTCTATTGACCTCTTTTTAATTTTGTCAAGTGTCTTTCCCGTTTTAAACACACATACCCAATAATAAAATAAACTAAAAAAAGAAATAGAGTTTGAACAAACTAGTGATAACGCTCCACGCGACCCTTCTTTCTCCTCTCTCCGACGCGCGACAAATGCCCTGATCTGATAGGCCCTTTATTTTATACCCGTTACAAATTTTATAACAGATATATTTAAAAATACTTTATAAAAAAAAATCATCAACACTTGATATTTTTTCATGGACTATAAATAGGGACCAATTTTGCTATATTTCTACCTACTTTAATTTTCTTCATTTTCTCCCTTCTTTTATTTCTCTATTTTATATCGTTTTATATATCTCAAAAAATCAAATACATATATAACCAAATAATTCCTCACGTAAAATATGGACAAATTTTTTCTAAATTTATTAAATTCGCAAGATAATCCTAATTTAGAACAAGACTAAAACCTTCAAAATGACCCTCAAAATTATCAAGATGTTTCAAATATTCAACAATTACCATTCCAAAATTATCCAAGTTTTTCTAATTATATTAACTTTTCAAATCCTCCAAGCTGCCAAATGATTTCTAACATGCAGTATAATTCTCAAATCCATCCATCTTCTCATCTTTTTCAAATGTAGATAATATTACATAGACCTAAATAATTGGTCTCCAAACCTAAATCAAATCCTTGTAAAACATACTCAATTATCTCCTTCTCAAGCTTCAAAAAAACAAACAAATACAAAAAAAAAGCGAAGAGAAAATAAAACATGTCGTGAAAAAGAAGATGAAGCTCTAATGTCGACAAGATGCATGTTTGAATAGCACCAACGCAATTATCGGCAAAAATCAAAGAACAATAACGATATGGGCAAAGGTAGTAGAGATGTATGAGCAAACTCGTTCTGAAATCCCTAACGAAATTGGTGTCCGAAGTGAAGACTATTTAAAGTGTCATTTCAAAAAATTGAACGAAATGGTAAATAATAAGTAGATTTCTTGTAACAAGGCAATGATTAGTAGGCCAAGAAGGAGTGAGACAAACGATAAACACATGGAGAGCGGTGCTCACAAATTTTTTAAAGCTGACAATAGAGGTGCAAAGTAGGTTAGTTTAAAGGTTTTTAAAATGTTATGTGTAAACATATAAGGTGGAGTATCGAAAATATTGATGAGCAAATAGTAGATAGTAACTCATGTAACACCCGTCCCTTGGGGGACCCGTTGACTGGCCTTGAGGACCCTTTGACCGACCTTAGTTGACTTATGCAGACTTGACCGTGTTAGAACTCGTTTGTTATTAGCTTAGACTCGATCTAGTACGAGACACTCGGTCGAGTGTGGGGCACTCGACCGAGTGCAGTTGACTCGGTCGAGTATGTTAGTAGTCGACCGAGTGGGCGGCTGACAGCGTAATAATATATTACGCAATTGTCATAACTCGTCGACCGTTTTCATTTTCATTATTTCCTTCCCTTTTCTTCCCATAACCCTAGATTTGGATATTTCCCCCCTACCTTTCATCCCTCACATTGCTAGCATCTACCCGAGAGACCAACAAGGGAATGAAGGTGTATGTCGACTCTGACCTAGTTGTTCAATCGTCCGGTAAGGTAAGTCATCGTCACTGTCTGTCAGTGTTGGGGGTTAGGGTTATGGTTGTGCATAACTTGGTTGTGTCATCGTTGTAAGTGTCGGTAGGGGTGTATAGTGACCGTGTACGCGTTGAATGACAGTCTTGGATTGCTTATCAGGTAGGGTTTCCCTACTCAGTTACCTGTAGAATATATATGCTTTATGTGATGATCTTTATGTTGGATATGTTATTGTATATGTTGTGGTTGTGGTGGATGGTGGTGATTGTTGGTGTGGATTTGTGTTTTGTGAGCCATTGTGAGAGGTGGTTTACCCCCATTGTTCGCCCATTGCGTTCTCTCAGCGTAAGGAGGATGTGCACATTACGGAACTGGGTTCGGGCTGCGGTCCGAGAATTTTGGTGGTAAGGCGGCGGTCCCCACTGGAAGGGCTACACACCTCGGTGTGTAGTCAGTTTGGTTGTGATGAATATGGGTGATGGAGGTTGTTGGCTATTGATTGTTATTATGCATTTTATCGTATATTGTTGTACAGTCGACTGACCCCGTTGTTGTTTTGAAACTGTGATGATCCATTCGAGGGTGGTGAGGAGGCTGACTTGCAGGTATAGTTGATGTGATGGATCCTTATCTGTGTTGATATTGCTATGGGGATGGGAGATCACTGAGTAGAGATGTCAGTAGATGTAATAGTGTTGCCAGTTGTAGACTACCTTCTTTTGTATAGGTTTATGCTTCATGAGTCTCTTGTAAAGTTGTATAATAATTAATATATGTTCTCAGATGGTCGGCTTGATATGTACTTACCTCAGGTAACCGAGATGGTAGCACCCTTGGTTATCAGGGAAGGCCTAGAGAAGGCTCATTAGTAAGTGTGGGTGTTACAAAGTGGTATCAGAGCGACGATTTTGGAACCTGTAACCAATGAACCTAATGAACATAGGGAGTCAATTAAAATGAACCTGGTGTATGTATGTTGGGAGCCCCTTATTTGGTTTTGGGTGAGAAGGCGCCCTCATTCCAGAAACTTGGCCCCAATGTGCTTAAGCCAGCAAACTCGGGATGGGGTACTGTGTTAAAGTTTATTTGTGTGCTATAGGCTGAACATGTTTTGTTGTGTGTGGTTGTGTGTATCTTATGTGTTTATGAGTGCCATAATATGAAGTACGAGTGGTGGATGATTGCCGTGGAATAGATGTACAAGTAATGCTGTAAAGTAGAGAATGTGTTGATGTGGTTGCCGAGTTGTTTAAACTGATATGTGAAAGCTACAGATGTAAGGCAAACAAGTGTAGATACGTGTTTTGAGTTAATAGTCATTAAGGTGCTAGTAATTAGGAGGTGTTGTATCTTCAATATATTTTAGTGGCTACAGAGGTAAGGCTAACTAAGTGACAAGTTCCGGGACGTTTCCCAGACTCCGAACGACGTATTTCTATTGTAGGGACGACTGACATTGACAACGTAACCGTTTGGATTAACTCTAAAGAGAACTCGACCGAGTACAAGGGCGTACTAGACCGAGTCAAGCCTACTCGACCGAGTCCGTAAATAGGCAGAACCTGAGTAAAGCTGCCATTCTGGACACTCGACCGAGTGGCAAACACTCGACCGATTGCTGTTCATACTCGACCGAGTAACAAGTTTAACCCGGAATCGCGAGATTTTAATTTTCATCTATAAACCCCCTTTCTTCTTCTTATTTTCGATACAAACACAACATAACTCCCTTTCAAACTCTCTCAAATTGTTTTTCTCTCATCAAAGCTTGAAGATCTTGTGTTCTTGCGCCCCAATTCCATCTTAATCATCCTTTCTTGTCCATCATTTTCTATTTGCAAGGTAATGCTATTCTATTTAATTCTTTATGTTTTGTTACAAATCCCCAAATTTGAATTAAAATCCATGATTCTAAGCTTAGATTTATATTGTAGATGACGATAGAACTTGTTTTAGCTCTTGTTTTGATACCATAAATTGAAATTTCAAGCCAAAATTTGTGCCAATTAAATTCGAATTTTTCTAGGGTTTCACTCGAAATTTGGTTTTTGATGCTTCTAATATTCTTTTAAGGCTAGAAAAGGCCATAGGATGCTAGTGCCATGATGTTTTGAAACTGATTTTGAGTATTCTGAGCGAAAAATCTGTCTTAAAGCTTCACTTGTGTTATTAAAGGAAAACTGAAAATTCCCTTTTGTTTACAACCCTTGAGCCTTTCTTCGTTGTCTTTTAATGTCAATGCAGGATGCCGAGAGCTAACACCAACCGACCACCTACCAAGAGGACTAGGGTCAAGACGGAGCAGGGAAGTCAGGGTTCGACCGTCCCACCTGTGAGGCAATATCCGTCTGTTGAGTTCGCTGATTTCAGACAGCGGGAGAACTTTGTGTCCTTGATGACTCGCACCATCCGGGATACGAGATGTGTTGACATGACTATTTTGGTGGAGATGGGGATTGAGACTGATGTGAGGCACATCTTTGAGATCTTGGGATTCATGGAGTTGTACCGGTTGAGGAAGCACTCCTATGAGTTCCTCACTTTGGAGTTCATGAGCTCCTTCACCTATGATGAGGATGCTGAGACTTGTCACTTTAGGATGATGAACCGCGACTTCGACTTGACCATGGAGGACATTGCTGAGGCCTTGGGGATTGAGAAGCCGACGGCGGACCACTACTTGAATGTGGCCAAGGAGTGTCGGGCTAGTGAGTAACTTTCTTTGTTGACCAGGACGACAGTCAATATGAGTGTTATGCTAATCAATGATGTGCAGCCGTGACCTGTAAGATCTTTTTGAGGATGATGACTAGTGTGCTGTACGGGCGGAGTGATGTAAGTAAGCTAAACTCACATGAGGTAATGCTTTTGATGTCCTATTTGAACCCGAAGAGGGAGGCAAGGTTCTACTATAGTCCACCGACGATCGTGTGTAACAGTTTAGCTTTTATGGCCAAGTCATCTCACCGTCACTTTAGTTGTGGGGCTATAGTGACCCGACTAGCTCAAAAGTTGGCCAATTTTGAGCCTTCTCCCGACTTTCCGGCCATGTTGAATAGTGTACGTACTTTGGATAAGGATTACTTCCTCCATCAGAAGTGGCTTCGAGTGTTGGATGATGGGACTTTGGCATGGAGGGTTAGGGGTACTTTGTGGATGAGGTTGCCCGATCTGGATAACCTCCCGGAGACTGAGCATTTGGAAGAGTGCACCGATTACATGGAACCCGAGGACCAGACATACTTGATTCCAGGGCACGTACTTCGCGATATGCCAGAGCCGACCCTAGCCTCCAGCAAGAGGAAGGAGACCCAGGCGACCCAGGCACCCAGAGGGACGAGGGCTACATGGGGGATACCGAAGGAGACCCCATATGTACCCCAGGGTGGTCCCATGTATTAGTATCCGGGCTATCCCACCGTCCATGACCCTAGGATGCAGATGAGTGAGCTGACAGAGCGGCTGTCCAACACCTTGGTGTTGAGAGGCCTTCATGAGATGACGCAGCAGCAGGGCATCGGGACATAACTTGCACAACCGGCTTGATGGAGGGGACTAGGGGACGATAACGGAGTCTTCCACTGTTATGGGGTGGATCGTGCTTCTTGGAGTGCGCCAGAGAGCTTTGGGAAGGGGTTCTTCACTGAGCCGTGGGGAGCCAACTATGGGAGCCAACTTGATGACCAGGGGCGATGGTTCGGGGGAGAGTATGGTGTACCGCCACCTGCCTTCGGGGGAGAGTATAGCGTTTCGCCACCTGCCTTCGAGGGAGAGTTTAGTTCGGTGCCATCTGGTTTCGGAGGAGGAGGATATGATGTCGGGGGATCATCTGGAGCCGGGAACGAGGATGAGCAGGATGATGGTTCGGGCAGCCCCCATTGAGTTTATGTCCTTGTTATTTTTATGATACTTATGTTATATTTGGTGTCGTGTGGCACATAACTTTCTTTTCGAATATTGTATGCGGCCTTAAGGCCTAAACTTATTTATGTCCTTAGACTTTACCTAATTGGTATGACTCGGGGTGGCCTTGAGTCCTCGCTTTGATTTTATTGCAGGTAGACGAGTTGTGAGATGTTGGTTTCTTTTGTGAATGTTATATGAATTCTGAGGACTCGACCGAATATTGCGGAGGTACTCGACCGAGTAGAGCGAACTTGACCGAGTACCTAACATACTCAACCAAGTGCCTTAGGAGCATGGATCTGGTGATTTACTATTTTGGAGCAACTCGACCGAGTACACAGAGCACTTGACCGAGTTCAGCTTACTCGACCGAGTGCCTGCTACTCGACCGAGTCTGATCTACTCGGCCGATTGCACATGTTTTGACCGAGTGTAATATTATCATATAAGTATGTTTTATTCGTAGTGTAACGTTGGGCATGAATCGTTGGTCGACTAACAGCCATGCGTTATGGTTTGACTTGAGACCTGGTCCGGAGGGGAGGGGTAATGGCCTTGTCGGGACATGTCATGTCAGGGATACACCATGTTCATTGACTTGATTGTCTGACTGACCTAGTTCGGGATCCATGTGGGAGTGCTCTTTTATTGCATGTAAGGGGGTGTTATAGTACTACGTGACCTTGAAAGTGTCAACCCGACGGGTGAATTTCGGGGACGAAGTTCCTTTTAAGGGAGGTAGGGTGCATTGTGCGCGTGGAAAGAAATTACATTAATTGTTAATTGCATTAATTGTTTCGTTAAAGACGTTGTAGTATCATGTAGTATCGTATGGTTCCATAGCTCATATGATGTGATATCTTATACTATGTATGATAAAGACTATGAATGATGTATGTACGTGTTATGTGAATGGTATGGTGTTGCGTGACAAGTGAGACGAGCGGAGAGGAGATGGGATGGACAATGGTGACGTAGGATTGCGATTATGGATGACGATGATTAGATGCGCCGTAGTTAGTAATGAACCAAACCCGTTAAGCCTTAACGTTGAGTGTGGAGAGTTGAACTTCGGGACGAAGTTCTCTTTAAGGAGGGAAGACTGTAATACCCGTCCCTTGGAGGACCCGTTGACTTGCCTTGAGGACCCTTTGACCGACCTTAGTTGACTTATGCGGACTTGACCGTGTTAGAACTCGTTTGTTATTAGCTTAGACTCGATCTAGTATTAGATACTCAACTGAGTGCAGTTGACTCGGTCGAGTATGTTAGTACTCGACCGAGTGGGCGGCTGACAGCGTAATAATATATTACGCAATTACCATAACTCATCGACCGTTTTCATTTTCATTATTTCCTTCCCTTTTCTTCCCATAACCCTAGATCTGGATATTTCTCCCCCTACCTTTCATCCCTCACCTTGCTAGCATCTACCCGAGAGACCAACAAGGGAATAAAGGTGTATGTCGACTCCGGCCTAGTTGTTCAATCGTCCGGTAAGGTAAGTCATCGTCACTGTCTGTCAGTGTTAGGGGTTAGGGTTATGGTTGTACGTAACTTGGTTGTGCCATCGTTGTAGGTGTCGGTAGGGGTGTATCGTGACCGTGTACGCGTTGAATAACAGTCTTGGATTGCTTATCAGGTAGGGTTTCCCCTACTCAGTTTCCTGTAGAATGTATATGCTTTATGTGACGATCGTTATGCTGGATATGTTATTATATATGTTGTGGTTGTGGTGGATGGTGGTGATTGTTGGTGTGGAGTTGTGTTTTGTGAGCCATTGTGAGAGATGGTTCACCCCCATTGTTCGCCCTTTGCGTTCTCTCAGCGTAAGAGGGATGTGCACATTAAAGAACTGGGTTCGGGCTGCGGTCCGGAGATTTTGGTGGTAAGGTTGCGGTCCCCACTGGCAGGGTTACACACCTCGGTGTGTAATCGGTTTGGTTGTGATGGAGATGGGTGATGGAGGTTGTTGGCTATTGATTTTTATTAAGCATTTTATCATATATTTTTGTACAGTTGATTGACCTCGTTGTTGTTTTGAAACTGTGATGATCCATTTGGGGGTGGTGAGCAGGCTGACTTGCAGGTATAGTTGATGTGATGGATGCTTATCTGTGTTGATATTTCTATGGGGATGGGAGATCACTGAGTAGAGGTGTCAGTAAATGTAATAGTGTTGCCAGTTGTAGACTACCTTCTTTTGTATAGGTTTATGCTTCACGAGTCTCTTGTAAAGTTGTATAATAATTAATATATGTTCTCATATGGTCGGCTTGATATGTACTTACCCCGGATAACCGAGATGGTAGCACCCTTGGTTATCAAGGAAGTCTTAGAGAAGGCTCTTTGGTAAGTGGGGGTGTTACAACTCAAATGAGAAACTAACTCCAGTTAGTTATGGGAGTTCGAAAAGATCTATGATGAATGAATCAGAAACCACCCATGCTAGTTGATGCGTGTCTATTATATGATGTTTTGCACCTCATTTTACACGCATTTCTGAGCTTATTTGAGTAGTTTATGCTACTATTTCCCTTGTT
>VHZZ01015410.1:35912-46798 GCA_009801015.1 Silene noctiflora
TTTGGCTTAAGATTTCAGTTTCTAGTATCAAAACAAGAGCTAAAACAAGTTATATTATCATCTACAACATGAATCTAAGCTTAGACTATGGCTTTAACTTTTAATTAGGGATTTTTTTATCAAAATATAAAGGAATTAATGACGAATAACATTACCGTGCAAATTGAAAAGGATGAATAAGAAAAGGATGATTAGGACGGATTTGAGGCGTAGGAAAACAAGATCCTTCAAGATTTGATGAGAGAAAACAATTTGAGAGAGTTTGGAAGAGAGTTTTTGTTGTGTTGTGTCGAAAATAAGAAGAAGAAAGGGTTTATAAACAAAAAATGTAGAACTCGCGTTTCTGGGTGAATTTGGGTACTCGGTCGATTTTCCGCCACTCGGTCGAGTCTTAGGTACTCGGTCGAGTGTCCAAAATGGCATATTCAATCAGGTTCGTCCTATTTACGGACTCGGTCGAGTATCTTGTGCACTCGGTCGAGTAGGCTTGACTCGGTCGAGTAAGCCCTTGTACTCGGTCGAGTTCCTCTAAAAGTTAATTCAACTGATTATGTTGTCAATATCAGCCATCCCTGCAATAGAAATACGTCGTTCGGAGTCCGAGGATCATCCCGGAACTCGTCACTTAGTTAGCCTTACCTCCCTAGCCACTAACATATACTGAAGATACAACCACATTCAAATTACTAGCACTTTATCGACAATCAACTCAAAACACGCATCTACACCTGGTAGTCTAATATCCACAGCTTGCACATACCAAAGTTCAAACAACTCAACAATTACATCAACACATTCTCTACTTTACATCATTACTTGCATACCTATTCCTATGACAAACATCCACCACTCGTACTCCATATCATGGCACTCATAAACATATAAGATACACACAATCACACACATCAAACATGTTCATCATATAGCACTCAAGTAGACCTCAACACAGTACCCCACCCCCAGTTTATTGGCTTAAGCACATTAGGGCCGGGTTCTGGAATGAGGGCGCCTTCTCACCCAAAACCAGTCATAAGGGGCTCCCAACATACATACACCAGGTTAATTTTATTTGACTCCCTATGTTCATTAGGTTCATTGATTACAAGTTCCAAAATCATCGCTCTTATACAACTTTGTAACATCCCCACTTACCAAGGAGCCTTCTTTAGGCCTTCCCTGATAACCAAGCGTGCTACCATCTCTGTTACCCGAGGCAAGTACATATCAAATTGATCATCTTAGAACATACATTACATATCATACAACTTTACAAAAGACTGGTGAAGCATAAATCTATACAGAAGAAGATACACTATAACTGGCGACACTATAACAACTATTGATATCGCTACGTCAACGACCTCCCATCCCCAAAGCAACATCAGGACAGATAAGCATCCAACACAGCAACTACACCTGCAAGATAGTCTGCTCACCACCCCCGAATGGATCACCATAGTTTTGTAAGACAACATGGGGTCAGACAGTTGTACCACAATATACGACATAATGCATAATTAACAATCAACAGCCAGCAATCTCCATCACCCATCTCCATCACAACCAAAATGAATATACATCGAGGTGTGTAGCCTTGCTAGTAGGGACCACAACCTTACCACCAAAGTCCCCGGATCGCAGCTCGAACCCAGTTCCTTAATGTACACATCCCTCTTACGCTGAGAGAACGCAAGAGGCGAACAATGGGGTGTGAACCACCTCTCACAATGGCTCACAAATAACAACTCCAACACCAACCACCACCACCATCAAAAACATATAATAACCACAACATCAACAATAAGCATAACCAGCACAAAGATCGTCACATTAGCCAAATAACATTCTACAGGCAACTGAGTAGGGAAAATCCTACCTGATAAGCAATCCAAGAAACGCCATTCATCGCACACACGGTATATCCATTCTTGTGTTGGTCTCCCGGGTAGATGTTAGTAAGGTGAAAGGTGAAAGGTAGGGAATAGATGCTCAGATCTAGGGTTGTGGGAAGAAAAGGGAAGAAAAGAATGAAATGAAAACTGGCAACAAATTACGACAATCGCGTAATATATTATTACGTTGTCAGCCACCTACTTGGTCGAGTACTAACATACTCGATCGAGTCAACTGCACTCGGTCGAGTGCCCCACACTGTACCGAGTGTCTCATGCTAGGTCAAGTCTGAGTCAACCACCAACGGGTTCAAACACGTTCAAGGTCGCACAAGTCAACTAAGGTCGGTCAACGGGTGCTTAGGGTTAGTCCACGGGTCTTCCGAA
Organism: Silene noctiflora; assembly: GCA_009801015.1. Lineage (NCBI taxonomy): Eukaryota > Viridiplantae > Streptophyta > Magnoliopsida > Caryophyllales > Caryophyllaceae > Silene > Silene noctiflora. Next base: position 38,192 of record VHZZ01015410.1, read on the forward strand.
AGGACGGGTATTACAAAGAACTCATTAGAACCCGTTCTATGGTCGACAATAATATCAAGAGGTGGTTGTCAATAGACCTAAATATTTATCTTCATTATGCATTTCTAGTTTAACATGAATCGTATTTCTATGCATGTGTGACCTGACACCCCTAGACTCCTTTAATTATTATTTTTAATTTTACATCATTTTATTTACGTTGCATTCACCCAAACTCAAACAAAAAAAAGTAACTCGATCTTGATAGAAACCTAACCATAGCATTTCGTAAAGTAACTCCCGTTTCTCTGTGGTTCGACCTCTACCTTAATACATTCATTTGTTAGCCAAGTGTAGGGTAATTTATCTTTGCTAGGTGTGCGACCGCCTAGTCACACAACAACTGTCCCTTACAGCTTTCATCCTTTCATCTAAACAAGAGATACACTTTTAATCTTCAATTTATTAGATATATCTACTTGTTATCAACTAGTCTAACAACTTACCTTAAAACAATAAGGATTAAGTTGAGAAGTTGTAATAACTTTTTTAAAGTAGTACCTAATTCACCCCCTCCCACTCTTAGTTACTTAGAATCCAAACCCTTCATTATCAATCTGTACCACTCAACTCCATCCCACCACATCACTCCACTTCCATGTCTTTCTTGTCACATGGGTGCACCAATGACATGAATAATTCATACAAAAAGGTCTCCCTTCAGACGCTTATTTTCGTCTCAAGGTTTCAGACAGGTGACGGGTCATATGTGACCAATTTACAGTTAAATGTGACCACTTTTTGACAAAAATTTGCCTTAACAACAAACATTAGCTACAATATTTTTTGTTAAATGATAACATTTCACCATAAAAATGGTCATATAACATGAGAATTAGTGAATCCATAGAGTCATAGGTAGCATCGGAAATTTGGGTTGTAACATAGGTAGAATTTGTCTTTTAAAGAGGCGGAAATTTTAGATAGAACGAATTTCTAACTTGATAAAATAGGCTAAATGAAAAATTATGTTTTAATGAGTTAAGAATTGCATGGGAACATTCTCTACACGTCCCCGCAAGATGGATGGTCGTAGAATAAGTCTGATCTTGGACAAGAGAAGCTAAATGGTGTATTGGTGTGGTGTATTACTCTATGGTGCAGACCATAATATCAGGGAAGGCACAAAGGACGGTGGCTTAGTGGTTCACGTGTCAGTGTGTTGCTGGTTGGAGGTTGTTGATCAACAAAGGTTATGTATACTGTGTTGAGTAAAAAAGCGTATAACTAAGTCACGTTCTCGTACTCATAACGATAAAAACTTGTGGCATCACATAAATATTCGACATCACTAAATATTCAACATCACTTGAAGTGGATGGGAAATTATTAGGATATTTGGTCTATTAGGGTCGGCTACCAATAAAGTTTGCTAAATTAGGGTTAGGGTTTAATGAAATGTGAGCTATTATAAATAGCTCACCTATATCATATAAGACGACATTCAAATAATAAACTCTATTCATGAATTATATGTCTCTAAAACTTATCACGGTATCAGAGCCTTGCGCTCTTGAGGTCTAAAATCAAAATTCCGCCACCTGCCGGTGGGCTAATGAATTACGAAACTCACCGGCGTGATTTTCAATAATTTACTCTTGATTTTTTTTCTGTTGAATTCAAATAAAAAAAATTGTTTATAAATTGCCACGCAAAATCGTTTCTGGTTGTACAACATCATTCTCTTGAATTGTTTCAAGCAACTACATCCTCATAGAATCTTCTATGGCCTTCTCGGCACTTCTCATACCAAAAGTAATAAAATGATCCACCAACAATCATGGATATATCTTCATCTTTCAAACTTTATTTCAAAATCTTCAACTTTTCAAGGCGATACAAAAAAAAAAAACTGGTAAGTTACGCAATCGAAAAAACTGGCGAGTTACGCACCAGAAGAACTGGCGAGTTATGCATCTGACCGGAAAACTGGCGAGTTACGCACCGGGCTGAAAAACTAGTGAGTTACGCAATGAAAATTGTCTGGCGAGTCCTATATGCAATGAAAATTGTCTGGCGAGTCCTATACGCACCCTTTACCACCTTGTGAAGATGAAATATTTTATGAAGAAAGATCGAGATGAAGACGATTTTATTTATTGATTATAATTTTCTTGTAATGCTCCAATTGTAAAGCTCGTACTATTGCCTTTACGATTGCGGGAAGGTATTAGGATATTAGGCCTATTAGGGCCGGCTACCAATAAAGTTTGCTAAATTAGGGTTAGGGTTTAATGAAATGTGAGCTATTATAAATAGCTCGCCTATATCATGTAAGACGACATTCAAATAATAGACTCTATTCATGAATTATATGTCTCTAAAACTTGTCATAAATTCATACACTCAATAATAAAAAAATATTTTATCGGGTGCTTGGAAATCGCTGGGAATTGGAACATTACCACATTTGAGAAGAAAGACTTGTTTTGTTAGAAAATCTCTTGTTTCTGAGACTTGTTTTGTTAGAAAATCTGGGATTCATACTAGACAACCATGTGTAAAATGACGACACACTCGCCTCCAAACCTCTGCCACCGCGGAAGATAAACCCTAAAGTAGGATGCTTCTCCCCTTTGATATTTTCTTAATCGGTTGCTAAAAACAATGACAATGTCAAAGACAAGCTCAAACAGAACCAAACCAGATTTCGTATAGATTCGTAGTTTTACATCTATCTATATTAATAAATGAAGCTTTTTTCGAGTGATTATAAAGAGTCCAATTTTTACGAACTACCTAAAATACATTAAAATAATAAATTATTAAATAAAATAAAGAATATTCAATAAAAATTGGTCGATGGACTATCATCGTACAATTAATTAACTACTACAAGAATCCTATGATAAAATTGCTTATTGTCACATTGTATGTATAAATACTTTCTGCCAATATCGCATTATGTAGGATTTAAGTCTCAGAGTATTTGTACGTGTAGCTAATTTATATTCGTAGTTTCTCTTTTATGAACGCATATTACTCAATTATGTACTTTTTTTCATAATTTTTCCATACACTACCTCTCCATCTCAAAAAAACAAAACCCTCGTCAGTTTCTCCCTTTCAAAAACTAATTGAATTCCACCTAACAAATTTCAATCAAAAATCTGAAAACTCATATCAAACAATTAATTACTTCATTTCGTTAATAAATTACAATGATGTTTGTTGGGATTAATTTGATTTACTTGCTATTTTATTCAATATAATTTCAGAATTTTCAGTTAGGGTTAGTGATGGCGGTGGCTTGGCATGCAAACAGCAGGGGTGTGACGGTAGGAGAGCGTCGATGGGCATGATGAAGTAGGGACACGCAGTTTGGTGGTGACTGATAAAGGGAAATGATATCATTTGAATGAGAAAAAACAATCAATAACAAAATAGGCGACAGTTAACAAAGATTTCTATACCCGTGCAAAGTGCACGGGTATATCTAATTGCATTTTAAAAAAATAGATAAACAAAAGACAGAGATGGAATAAGAAAATATGTATTACGATAGTTTTAAAAAATTAATACAAATGTAGTAATATTGACTTTGAGATTTAAAAACAGTAGTTGATTTGAATTTTTCCTTGACATAATTATAGTCAAACCAAGTATTTGACAAACAAACTCTTTCCTTTCAAGAAAAAATGCATCCTTTCTAAATGAGAAGGTTATTTATATTTTAAGTTGGAGTTGATGATAATAGTGTATCTCCATACCTTTTTATCTTTTCATTATGATTTCTAATTTCATCAAAATAAATCTTTTTGTCGATGTACATAATTTTCGATAAATTTGAAATTTTAATATTTTTAATTAGAATATAAATAATATGGATAAACTTTTATTTGAAAGTGCTAAAGATTTTGTCAAGTGCTTTTATTTTAAAATGTTTTGGCCCATACTTTTGGTAAACAAAAGTATAAATCATTTTTATTACAAAGGACTTTCTTGAGCGTGAACAACTTTACCTGAGTGCCATAGTGTTTATTCTAAGAGTATCCCTAGGAACTTAGGAGTTGTGACCTTGTGGTAGAGACCCCTAAGTGTTATGACGTGTGTAAGTTAAGCCTTGACCCTTCCTTTGCATCATTTCTTTTCCGTCTCCTTCCTTGCTTTTCTCGTTAAATCATACCCTTACTCGTAAATCTACCGATCTTCTCCTTGCCTCAAGTATCTTCCTAGCCTCTATAAGTGTCTTTGTACTTATAGCCCGTTACTTTTGAAGTTCATCTCCTGGAGTCTCATGCCTATCGTGTCTCTCTTGCCTTTGGAAATTCTTACCGTTTTCGTGCCCTGTTGTCATCTTTTACTCTTTTGTAGACTGGACCCCTCTTTAGCTATGTGCAGAGTAGTAGAGTATGTTTTGAGGATTCGATAGCTTTGAATTTGCTAAAATTAGTTAAAAGATTCTGAGTTGTTGTTGACCTGGTGAAGTGAGAGTTAGATTTTGATAGTGCGCCTTGGGTAGTGGTGGTGTAGTCTCTTGATGGCCTTGTGATTGAGAGATTGGCAACGTAAGTGTTACTCGGAAGCCTAGGTTGATCATTAGGTTAGTGTAGCCTTTCATGGTTAGTGTAGCCTTTCATGAGTGTCTTAGTAGGTATCCCGTTGCCCTATGCTTGGTAGGAATGTGACGTTGGACTTTTACATTGGCGCATTCTTAAGGTATGTTGGTTTGGTAATGAAAAATGTTGCTAAGTAGAGTTAGTAAAACTTGAGTTAAGTTGAGCAGAGAGACGTTAATGATAAACCTATTGGTCTTTTGGTTGATGGTGAATATGGTTTAGGAGAGTGTAATCTTTCATACCCGTAGTTGCGAGTGTATAGCGAGATTTCGTTTGGCATGCTAGGAAGCTCGCAGTACCTTGAGATAGGAACCTTGTATGAGAGTCTTACCCTATTGGGAGACTTATAGCTGACTCTAGTTGAGTGAGAACGATGAGTGTAGTTTTGATCTCGAGTAGTACTAGTGATGTTCGAGGGAGTATATTGATCAGAGTGGAGTAGCGGAAGCATGGTGAACTATATTCCGTTGAGAACTAGCTTGTAAGTTTAGAAGGTGACCTTGCTACATAGTTTTTGAGTGCGTAGTGTTCCTATGTTTCGTAGCTTTTTCCCTCCTCTCGACCTTGGATCTCACCGTACATCCCCCTCTTACGCTTTTGTCTTGCTTATCCTCTAGGTTAAAAGCTAGTGGCCTTTGAATCTCCTTGTTCGTCACTCTTTTGTGGACCTTGTTGTGACCCTCCACTCTTTAAAGTCTGGTTTAGTTCTTTTTGTATGTTGTATGTAGACTTCTTTTTCTTGACTTGTAATTTTTATGTCCGACTTGTTTTTCCTTTGGCACGATTTTTAACAAGATTTTAGTTCTTTTTTATTCTTTATCAAATTCTAATGTTACATTTTCAAAGAGTTAACTTCATTTGGAGATTGAAGAACGAATCTTTAAGCTTTCAAGTTGGTTTTTCAAGACAAAGATTAAGTTGTTGCTAATTTTTATTTGATTTTAACGTTGATTTGTCGTCAGGACTCGTTATCAGAGACGTCTAATAACTTGCCCTCCGCATATCGACGTATGATTTTGTATTTTAAATTGTCTTCGACTTGGAATGCTAGTGCTCTTGTGTGCACAACAAGAGCTTTGTCGTTCCTTGAAAGGAGACTTATACTTTTGAAGCTCCTCCTAAATATTTTAGATGAATTTCGATTTTAATTCTTGTAAATGAATTAGTTTCAATTTTGAAAACCGACCTTGATCTTGCAACATTCCTTTTTCTACTTCCAAGTTTCGAGGACGAAACTTTTTAAAAGGTGGGAAGATTGTAACACCCGCAATTTTCGTTTATAGTCTTAAAAGTACTTTTAATAATTTAATTAGAGCAAATTACATTTAAATCTTATTTTTGGGTAAAAATATATTTTCCAGTGTAATATTTATAAATGTGATATTATTGTCTGTCTTAAGTGAATAGTAGCCTTAAGACGTAATTTCAAGTTGTTTCCGACTCATTTAGAGTGTTTTGGGCCTAGACCTTCAACCATACACTATCATATTTTTCCACTTAAAAACCCTCATAACCCTTCTTCTTCCTCTATTTTCTCAGCACACTTTTACCTCTTATCTCACCATTGTTGTTCATCCTTCTCTTAGACACTAAAATCACCATAACTCCCTCATTTCTCAACCAATTCAAGTGATTTTCGCGCCGTTCTTCTCCTCATTCTCCATCTTTTTAAGTAAGAAAGGCAACACTTTTCCCCCTTTCTTCAGAATTTCGAAACCCTAACCTCCTTTTTTAGGGTGAATCCTTCATTTTATCCATCTTATTTTGTATTTAGGTGAAGATTTGGAAGACCCGGAGGAAAGTAGCCATGTTATTGAGGACCCTCTTGAAGTCTAGGAAGCAAAAGGTAACAGTGATAGGTTACTCGACATTACACTCAATTTATGTGCCTAATTATGTTAAAATGGATGTTTACATGTTAAAGTTGAAAAATTTGTATACTTGGATGTGTTTCTTGACTCATCTATGCTTTGATATGTTTATCTTATGATAATGTGGGTTAGTAAATGGAATTTATGATTAGTTTAGTTAAACATGCCATATTTATCATGCTTAATATTTATTACATGAAATTTGATGATATTGCGATATATTGTTGGAATAATTTGGGTANAAATTTGATGATATTGCGATATATTGTTGGAATAATTTGGGTATAATGCATGTTGGGATGCTTGGAACGCTGTTTTATGTTTTATACGTGTTTTTACGTCTCATAAACATGTTAGAAATCAAGTCGAAATCATGAAATGTGAAGTTATTGCTGAAAACCGTGTGCAGGCCTTCCCAGCCTGTGGGCCGGCTGCCGGTCCACTAACCGGCTAGGGACCTCCTGTAAGTATTCGTGGAAAATATGAGTTGGGTGTGTCCCAGCCGGTGGACCAGCTACCAGTCCACTGGCCGGCTAGGAGCACTCCCGAACTTGGTTTATTTGTCTTGTGAATGTTGTCCAAGCCGGTTGACCGGCTGCTGGTCCGCCTTGGCCGGCTGGGAGCCCCATGTAACTCAAAGGTCAAGTTATTATGCTGGTAGTGTCCCAGCCGGTGGGCCGGCTGCCGGTCCACAGGCCGGCTGGGAAGCTTCTGTTTCAAATTTTGAGTTTTTGAAAGTTGGGTGCTCTCCCAGCCGGTGGGCCGGCTGCCGGTCCACAAGCTGGCTGGGAGGTCTCTGATGTGATTTTATACAGATTTTGGTTTGGGCTGAATGTCAGGCCGGTTGGCCGGCAGCCGGTCACTTGGACCAGCTGGGAACCTCTGATTCCTTATTTTGTTTCCTAATCACTTATATGTTTTATGAATGATGAAAGTATGATTTGTTTATGCTTTAATCACATGAAATAGAGTATCATGAACATGTATGAGTTAAACCTGCACCGTTTGTGCATTTATCATTATGTTTTGAGTATGTACATCATTTGATGCGAGTTTTCCTTTATGAGTTGTCATGTTACTTGATTCTTACACATTGTATCTTACGCCCCTCTTCGGCCGTTAGCCTAGTGCGGGTTTTCTCTTAGATTTCCGCCCCCTTAGGCCGTTAGTCTAACGTGGGGTACTCGGTTGCCGTTTGTGTCTGATTCTTAGATACGACCGTTAGTCTTATGTCTTCGGGGGACGTTATCCTTCGAGAGTATGGCCAGGTTTAGACTATGACTGTTTGTCCTACTAAGTGGAGTTTGAGTCTAGAGTAGTAAAGATCTTGTGTGGTTTGGATAGAGCACGTGTCATCTTACATTTGAGTCCGTTTTGGGTATGGATCGTATCGACACTAGGGGTGAGATGCAAGCCACCTAGTATTGATATGATTGGCGGGATTGATGCTCCCATTCGTATTTATGGTGAGATGCAAGCCATAAGTACGCATGTGACGTTAGTAGACACGTCCCGTGGAATGTTTGATAAAAGATTTCCAAAGTAATGGCTACAGTTTTCACTCACATGTGCTATGTTGTTGACCTCATGATATCCATGTTATGTGACCTCTATATTGGTTTATAGTCGTGACTTCATTTGTAATGCTTTGGTCAGATTATCATATATGAATATTTCATATGCGTTTGATCCTTGTTGGTTTCACATGCTTATCAAATGCTATAGTTCACCTATCTTATCATATACTAAGTTGATCGTGACTATAATGTATGCTTTATATGTTTAAAGTGCTTACTTACGTTTATCTCGATGTAATGTGGCTGGGAGAACCTTGAGTTACTCCCCACTGACTGTGGCGTTCATGTTTACATGAATGACAGGTTCGTGGAAGCTTATCTKGGGTTGGAAGACGTATGGGCTAGCGAGTATTGTACCTTGGGCCTAGTCTTGTAGATTACTGGACTTACCCACCGTACTTTATGTTGGAGTATGTGTCCTCGAAAATAATGCGATCACATTAGTAAATCTCACAATAAGAATACATACAGGGATAATTCAGTTATTTGGTCAACTGGTCTACATTTATCAGTAATGATTGGCTGACTAGAGTTTGACATTACTGTCATATGTATGTATGG